>VWYO01021029.1:27253-49205 GCA_013400275.1 Rhadina sibilatrix | reverse complement strand
ATATAAATATAAATATATTATTACAACCTCAGACTTGTACTCCTCTCCCTCCACGTTGTGGGTGAAAATTAATTTAATGATTTTCACTGGTTTCAATTGATTATATAATTAATGTCTTCATAGGTATACACATAATTTAATTGCAATTTAGTAGAAAGGTTAAGTATTACATTTAAACCAAGCAAACTATAGTTAAATATAGAAAATAATTCTTCCTTTTGTATTTGGTTCAGTTATTGTGCGAGGCAATAAATTCAGGGATGTAAAATATGATCTTACAGTTTTAGCCAATTAAATACAATATTGGAATGATAAATAATATTAATATGAAAATATATTTTTATGAAATTTGAATATTTAAGTGAAATAAAATTAAATTAAAGAATGAAAAAAGGAGGAACTGCTGTGTCTCTGATGTCACCCACAGCAGGTGAGGGTGAAGGGAAATTCCTGTAGTGATGGAGTGGGAGGTTGGAGGTGCCACCAGCTGGAGCCACGGCAGGAAAATGGGAACATTGAGCCATGGCCAGGTTGTGCAGGTGCCTGTACAGATGCTGCAGCACCTGGGCAGGTCTCACACCTCCAGAGCTGCAGCTGCTGCTCTTGATGGATGCAGCCACTCATGAAATGTGTGTTTAAAATTTCCTCTTCAGCTGGGGAATGACAGAATTAACAGGGGAAAGAAAAATCACAGCTAAAACCCCAAACCCCAGGATTTATCTCCGTATTTCCCAATTAATAAAGCCTGATCTTCCCAGTCCACAACAACAACAACAATAAGAGGCAGGAAGTCAACACAAACTTTTTGAGCATTATCTGCTTCAATGTAAAATTGCTGCCACCTCATGCACATTTCCTCCCCATCCAGGAATTGCTCTTATTCTTCAAATCTTTATTCTTCAAATCCTTATTCCTCAAATCCTTATTCTTCCAATCTACCACCAGCTAATTTGGGACAGAAGTGAGCCAGCATGGAGCACCCTCAGTTAGCCTAGACCTGCCTGAAGTTCTGTCATCAAAACGCATCCAAATGAAGAGAGGTGGCTTTTAATGAAGGGTTATTTTAATCAAGAAGAGGAAGGACATAATTGATACCTGCAAACAACATCACTGAGACATAATTACACAGAGAGGTGATGAAATACATCGTTAAAATTCAAGTTCTTCTAAGACGTTTGACAGATGAACGTGGAATTTTCCCTAAGATAAAGTCCACCCTGCTTACAAATTCTCATCGAAAACCCAAATGAAATCCTTGAATTCTTGGGTCACGTGGAAGAGCAGTGAATTGCAAGAGAACCAGGACAAAAATTGGCATAGTATGATAAAAAAGGAAAAAGTAATATAGGGCAATAAACAATAAAAGGCCTTTTAAAATGGTACATTTTTAAGATGAAAACTGAGACAAACTATTTATGTTTGGGCCACAATAATAGTGAAGTGGAAACCTTTTTCATTTACCTATCTTTTCACAGTAAAATAATAATGAAAAAATTTCCCTATGTTTTAATCAGACCGGGTTTTTTTGGCTATTTGGATTTATTTGTTTACATGTGAACCTAAACATGAGTAAGGCTCCTTTTCCCAAATGGGTCTGCAAGTCACTTCAGTTCCTACTGTTCCTCTCTACTCACAAAACAGCTTCATAAATAAATGTTCTCTCTCTCATGACTGAAATATTTCACACACCAAAAGATGCCTTTGCCTTAAGGACATGATTTTTAATGAAGGCTTGAGAGGAAGATTTTGAAAAGCCACCAATTCCTGGGAGCAGAACGTCAGAGCTCAGAGTTTTCTGGATGCTCTGGGAAGTCCCAAAGAACAGAGACACCTCCTTTACCCACCCAGGACTCCCGGCCTGATACTTTTGTCAAGTGTCATACAAAGCAAATGGCAAATTAATGGGCTCGCCACAATTAATTATCCCTGCGGGTCCTATTTAAAACAGACACGTGGTGCCAATCAACGGGAACTGTCAGCACCATAATGAGGACTTAATTACCCTGAAGTGCTGTAAATCGCTTTGGATTGCCTTTGTTCCAGCAGAACAAAGGGTTGGTGTTTCCCTCAGAAAGGGAAAGTGCAGAAGTGATAATTAAACTATAACATAAAATGTATGCAAAGAATGGATGCAAGGAGGGGAAAGTCCTGCCCAGAGGCCAGCAGGGAAATCCCTCACAGCTCTCCCTAAAGCCAGACCTAAATTCTGCTGCTGGAACCATCTCAAACAGCAGCAGTGCATGAAGCTGCAACAGGAGGGAGCAACCAGAATATGGAATTCTTCTCACAAAGCCTCTGTTCAGTCATATCTACCCCTATTCTTTTATTTTTCAACTGAAATTATGGGAAAAGGGGAAGCATTTTGAAAATATGTGATTGTTCCTCTGAGAAGCGAGGTTGATGTGTTCAGGGGTCAGCTCTTTGCTCCTCAGCAGTGCAGCTTCCACCTAAAAGCTGCCGTAAATGATTGAAAACAACAACACAAAAAGGTTGTGTAGCTTCTCCTAGACCTTCCTCCTCTTCTCTCACCTGCAAGAGCCCTGCACCCCCTTGTTCTTCTCAACTCTTCATGCACAGAATACAGAAACAAGCAGAAAAATCAGCACTGAGTCTGCTCCTCTCTGATTTGAAGGAGCAAACGTTTGAAGGAAAGTTCTGTAGTTCATCTATAGCTCAGCTGCTTTGCATCACACTTGGATGAAAATAAATAAATTCTTTTTATCCTGGATATCAAGCCTTGTTAAAGCTGAGCATCTTTAAAACCCCCTTAAATCAAATGAGAAATAACAGATATTTCATTGAAATGTCTTGACTCTTTCTCACTAGGATTCACTGCTGCCGCTTCTTTATTTGAAGATATGATTACCACCAACACTCCTTGATGGATTAAAGCCCAAGAAGCTGGGAGACCACTGTAGCTGGCAGTACAACTGCAGGTAACAATCTGAATTACTCCAGAACATCAGATCCCTGCTTGGTACAAGCCACTTTAAGCAGAATTCGCTGGCAACAACTTCAGGCTGTGTGAAACTTCGCTGTGAGAAAGATTTGTCCTGCACCGAAGACACAAATCATTAATTACTGTTGGATCTCTTTGAAAATAGAAACTGATGAGAGTTTGGAAGTATTTGTTGTAGGTACTGAGCTTGTTTTGCTGTTTGAGGTGGGGGGTTGTTTTGTTGTATAAAAATACTCTGCACTTCAGCCCCTTGAACCCACCCAGAGCCTGGGAGGGAAGCCAAGGGATTGGTGGCATTTGAGTTTCTTGAGTAGAGCATTGAGGGAAACAAACTCCACTGCCACGGGAGGGGGAGTTTGGAATCAAAGGTTAATTCAAACCAGGGCAAGGGTTTAATTCAGTAGTAGCAAAGTGTTAATTCTCTACTGCATATCTTGCTTCTAAGTAGAATATTAAACCCCAGCCAGAGTGGATTTGTGGTGTCTCACGCTGTGCTTGAAGGTTTCATCACCTCTGATCACACACATTTAAACTGGTTAAATGTTAGTGAAAACTTTTACTTTTCTTCCTGTAAATAACACAGAATAAAAGTGGTGAAGGTTCCAGGAATCTAATGTATAAATTTGGGTGGAATAATAGGGCACATCTCCAAAGGGTGGCTGTCAGAAATGCTGAGGCTTTGTCCCAAGGGTTTGTGCTGAACAAAATCATGACAAAATTACCGCAGTGTGGATTAATTCTACTTAGAGTAACACATTTTGTTAGCCTGGCCTAAACCTCACCTGAATCTAGATATAAATGTGGGTTTAAATGAAAATAAAAATGGATTCTCAGGAACATATAAGGAAAAATTTCAGCCTATTTTCAGTACACATAAAATAATAAACCCAGGAAGAAATTAGACCTCATACAAGGACCTTGTGCTCCCCACACGCCAGGGACACCCCGTTGCCAAGGGTTACCTCTGTTCTCTCAATTCACATCCTGCACATGCAAAATTTACACAGATAAAATCCCACTGGGAGGTGATTTCCACAAGTATTAGATACCTGCTGAAAATGGGACCAATTTGTTTGAGAAAGCACTAAAACACATTTTATCTTGGTGCCTCGGTGAGAGGAAGAAAGGCCCCTCTGTTGTTGGAATTGCCAGAGAAGCGAAGGTTAGGAGATAACTTTCAGCAGCCTTCCCACCCAAATTTGAAAACAAACATTCTGAAAGCTTACACACACTGTTTATTGGCTGTGGGAACACTGGATTTTCCTGGGAAAGAGCGTGTTTAATAAACTCTGAGGAGCTGGACCAGGCTCTTGAATAGAAAGAGGATTAACAGCTGCCAACACGTTGTTGAAAGGAATGTCCTGGGGTACTTCTTGTCTTATTTCATCATTTGGGAAGCTGAAGAACAGCTCCAATCTATTTGAGGAAAGGTCCCTTCATGTTCCCACTTTGATTTGCAGCAGTTTCCAAGACCCTTGGCCTTACAACAACAAAACCCAACAACAAACAGCACCCAAACAGAGGAGCCTCTTGAGGTGCCTTGGCCATGGGGATGTGTCCAGCCAGGAACTCAGGGGGCAAAGTTCCCTCTTCCCCTGGGCCAGACTCTGCCCTCAGAGCATTCTGAGGGGCTGAAAGGACAACAAAAACATGTGGCAGAACCCTTCCTTTTTTATATTTTATCCCTGCAGTTGCCAAACCCAGCCCATATTTACCTTGTGAACCTCGTCACTGAGCTCCTCTTTAAAAACATAACACACCTGAGGGCCAGTGGCCCATCAGTTTAGGAGAGAAGGATTGAGATCTTTTAGACACCCTCTCTTTCTGTGTGAAAGTGAGTTTAAGTTTCTATCTGAAGATGTGTTTTCCAAACTAAAAAATCTTTCTTTCCTTGCGCTTCATGCAATTAACGTTCTTTAATTTATTGAAAATAAATGTATTTCCTGTCCAAATCTGTTCAAGTATCAATATCCAGCTTCTGACTCAGAAACTCCAGCAGATATTACTGAAGTCTGAAAATTCACTATTCCAATTCCATGCACAGAATCCTCTGCAGATGCTTGAGGTGCCAGGAGCTTTCCCATGCCAAAATACCTGTCAGGAAGGTGAAACATTTCCCTGTGGCTGTCTAATCTGAGCTAATTGCTGTCTAATTTGGGAGAGGCAGGTCCATGCATCCAGACTGCATAACTCCGAGGTGGAAAGGCAACAGCTGAGAAGGAGCAAGTTGTTTTGAAAGAACCAGAGCACACAAGATTAAAGATAACTGATATTCTCCACTGCCTTACATGATATATACTTACATGATAACTTTGGAAAATGATACTGATAAACTTAAAAAAAGTCTATGCTGAATGCTAAATATAAAACTGTGAAACCAAAAGGCTGGCAGCTTACTTTGTGAAAAGCTCAGATTTTTTTTTACATAAGATAAACATATTTTATTTAAGATAAAAAGAAAAACTATCCTTCAATAAAATGAACCTAAAAAAGAGTGGTGTTAATTCTTCAGTCAATTCATCACTGCACTTCTTGTACTGGTTTGCAAGACTTCTCTTCTCTTGTGTGGCGCATTCTCTTTTGACACTGAAAATTTAAGGAATGGTGCAATATTATCCTAGAGAACAGGTATAGAACATTCCATGTCCTGGAAATATCAAAGCTGGGAAACATTTTTCAGCTTTAACACTTAAATATCCTCTTTGATACATTACAGGACTGTCAAAGATAACTGTCAAATTAAAGACTTTTAAAGTTCCATTGCAAAACCAAAAAGTGATAGTTAAAAGATCACATACCTCTGATGAAGGACTTGAGGAAAAATGTGTGGGAGACCTCTCCCTTCTCCAGGAAGAGAACACATATTTGAGCAGTGATAACCTTTATGAGTTTTAGCCCCAGAGTAGCACAGAATAACAGAATGGGTTGGGTTGGAAGGGACCTTAAAAATCACCAAGTTCCACCCCCTGCCATGACAGGGACACCTCCCACTGTCCCAGGCTGCTCCGAGCCCCAGTGTCCAGCCTGGCCTTGGGCACTGCCAGGGACCCAGGGGCAGCCCCAGCTGCTCTGGGCACCCTGTGCCAGGGCCTGCCCACCCTCACAAGGAGGAATTTATTCCCCATATCCCATCTAACCCTAATCTCTTTCAGTCTGAAGCTATTCCCACTTTGCCTGTCCCTCCATGCCCTTGTCCAAAGTCCCTCTCCATCTCTCCTGCAGCCCCTTCAGGCCCTGCGAGGCCACACTGAGCTCACCCCAAAGCTTCTCCTCTCCAGGCTGAGCAATCCCAGCTCTCCCAGCAGAGCTGCTCCACCCCTCTGATCCCCCTGGAGCCTCCTCTGGGCTCTCTCCAGCAGCTCCAGGTCCTCCCTGAGCTGGCCCAGGCTGGACCCTGCTCCTGCAGTGCACAGAGCACACCCTGAATCAATGCCAGGATTCAGCAGGACACGACTCAGACAGCACTGAATTGCTTCTGACCTTGCTTCCATCCAGATTCTACAATCTGGATCACCAGGGGAGGAGGAGAGGAGCAGAGACACTCTGGGTACTGCTTGACCCTGCTCTGTCTTGCTGCCCTGAGGAGCTGGGTGACGTGATGGTGACACAGGCAAGAGTGGCACAGTGGCAGCATTAACACCCCACAGAGAGCAAAGACCTGACAGAGATATTGCCTTAAAAAGAAATTATTCCTTTCAGACTTTCTTTCCCCCCTCTAGAGTCTGATATTTGGGAAACTAGACACGGGCTGGTTGTGCCAGGTGTTTTCCCAGGGCATTGATGTGGTAATCACTGAAGCACCTCCAGAACAAGCACAGCTACAACTGCAAAGTTAAACAAATCCCAGTGGATTTTTTGCAGATTTAGTCACTGAAAGTGTTTAAAATCGAGAGAGAGAGATTCTGGATGCCAAACTCTCCCTGTTAGTCAACATGAGCTGACACTTTGGCTTTTCTGGAATATCCAGAACAAGAGCTACAGGGTCTGTGTAGTGTCCAAACCTCTCTTTTGAAGGTTTCATGGAAACTCTAAAATAGGAAATATACCTACAGGTTTCTAAAAGAGTTAAAAATGGTCCTTGGAAGATATTGTGGGATACCCACATGTCCTCCCCAACCATCAGTGCTGAAGGATTAGAAAGAAGAAGTCCAGTTTTTAGAAGATAATCCATGGGTTACAGATGGAGAGAAATTTATTGGAAATTCTTTAAAGAGTGAGACTTCATTTCTGGAAATCCACTTAATTCCATACTTGGCTTGTTCCTCAAAGCAGCAGACAGACAATTCCCAGTGGTCACATTAGCAAGAATCCCTCAGCAACAGCATTATTCTGGAATATTTCCTTCTTCCAGAAGATCCAGTCTGAGTTACACATAACAGAATGAGTTGTTCCTGGCTGAGTCACATTTGCTGCTACCCAGCCTAGTTCCTTCTCCTTAAATCCCTGCTAGGGTTGAATGTTGTTCCATTCTTTACTCATTACTACACACAGCCAATTTAAAAGTGAAATTAGACTTTCCTCTGCAGATTTTTCTCTGATATTTCTAGTGTAGCTTGCAAAAAAAAAAAAATTCAAATTTTTCACATCACATTTCTTGTGTCAACCCCTGTCTCATTAAGCTCAGTACAGGTTGACTGTTAGTGTGTATATATATAAATATTTTTATCATTTTTGCCTGTTGTGTCTGTGTATCTCTTACACTGAGACAATGAGGGACAAACACCAAACATGCCATTCCTGACCTATTTTCCTTACTCTTCTTTCACTGAAGTCATGGCAACTTCTCCTTTAACCAACCCCAAGGGTTTAATCCTGTTAAATCACTTTTTCTGCTGTTCCACTCACCTCTACTTTACAGCCTCTTTTCTCAATATATGCAATGACTCCTCCAGGCTTTCTTGTAATTTTCCCTCTTCTCCTCTCTGAAGAAGTCATCCAGCAACAAAAATCTCCCTTTTTATTCACCTAGACTGGTATAAATTAGCTCAGCCTCAGCACCAGCTGAGAACTGAAAACCCAAAAGAAATCAAGGCAAGCTGATGCCTCTCAGAATTTGTGTTGAGCCTTTTAGAAAACCTGTACAGTTCTACTCAGCTTTTCACTGTTAATTAAATGTTCATCAAATGAGAACCCCTGAATACAAAATATTGAGAACTACTGCATGATCTTGTAAAGCAAACCTTCACAGTGAGTTTTTGGCTACAGATTGATGTAACAAATGAATGGTGATAAGCTCTTATCTCTTCCTCACAGAACAGGCTGAAAGAAAACCATTGCCTGACTGGTAAAAAAAATTCTTAAAATTCTCTGTCAACATATTTCTTATCTCACTGGCCCTGGACTAAACCCTAGTCACAAAAACTCCCTAAGACATGGAAAGGAGCAGGGGCACAAAGACTAAAGAATGACTTACAGCCCAAAAGAAAAAAAAAAGCTGTAAATGGACAAAAGTTATTTTGGGAGGTCTCAATGTTTTATCCACATTTGCAGCTCCTGGGTCTTCATAAAATATCACTACTGTAGCAGTTGGAAATTACAGAATTATTAATTAAATCCAGATTAATTCTACTGGGTCAATTTTTCATTTATGAACTGAAACCTATGGACATCAGATATGAAATAATTAAATAAGAGCTGTAGGAGGGATTTGGGGGGATACCCAGTTATTTCCTTTGCACCCAGAGGACAGCAGCAGTGCCCATATTGCTGTTTCAAGGCCTGCACTGACTGATGCTCTGGAGCCTTTCCAGGAATTCCAGTGCAATATTTAATGAGTTCCCTCAGGAAGTCCTCCTGACACAGCAAAGCAATGTTGCTGCCATATAAGAATATAGTGCAAAACAGTGAAATATTATTTATTTTTTTAAAAAAAAAAATGGTTGTTTTGTTTTTTCCAGCCTCTGCTCACTATAATTTTTGCACAGTAAAAACACCTCTCCTTTGAGTATTGAATTATATTTAAAATCCCAAGCAACCACCCTTTCTGTTAATGCCCTGAGTCTACAAAACCACATTTGGGAAATACTCTTTAAAAGTGTCAAAACATCAGGTTTTTTCTTAATGATGATATTTTTTCAAGAGTCAAAAACAGAAAGAGGCTTGATGAATTGCATGGAAATCTGTCCTTTACACAATATCCATGCTGAGACAGCTAAAAACCAGGGGAAAGTGATTCCTGTTAAATGATGTTTTCAGTTACTTGTGCATCTCTAAAATCCCTCTCAAAGCCCTTCACATTCCCAATTCCAAGATAAGGAATAAATGCAATGGGCACATTCCTGGACAGCTGGAAACAACAGTCTCCTGTTTACTTGGATTTTTAAGGGATTATGGAGGTATGAAAAAATATGCCTTGGAAGAGCTCCATGTGATTTGTTGGCACATCCATTCTTGCACATCTCTTTCCTGTGGTCAGCCAGTAAAGAAAATAATTCCTGGAGTGGGCAACTTTGGCAAACATGGATGAGACTTTTTCAGCTCATCCCATGGGGAGCTACTGGAGGGGACTAATTGGTAGCAGCAAATGGCACCAGAAGCATCCTACTTTCAGTTTTCCAGATTTAAAAGTTTGTGTAGACACTTCCTACTTTCAGTTTTCTAGAAGATTTAAAAGTTTGTGTGGGTATTTGTAGGAGGCTGCACGTAATAACTCAGGGGAAAGGGGATGAGCTGGTTTTATAATTGCATAAAAGCAGATACAGCTGAAGGGAGGCCTTTCAATGGAGGAGTTTTGTACATAAATAAAAAGAAAAATTAAAAAACCCCTCCCAACAAACCCAGCAAACCAGCAAGTTATGAGAAACCAATGAGCCCCTGGCAAAGGCAGAAGAAACACTCCTGGTTATTTTGGCTCGTGCTGCTCCTGGCTGATTTGGCCAAGCCCATCATGGCACCACAGAGGCTTTGCTGTTTTAGACCTTCCACTTGATATTAATTTCACCTCCTTCCAGCAAAATGTGCTTCTGTCATGTAATTCTTTCCCTACAACAGCAAAAAGTGCATATGCAGATGTACAAGTCTGTAAACACACATTCCTACTTTAACCAAAGTAATGAAAATGCCCTTATTGTTACAAATAAAAAAAGATTCACCATTTCTCAGCAAAATTGGATATCTAAGCCAGCAGCTTCTAAAGATCATAGTTTTTAAGAACCTCACTCAGTTTCTGTGCATATTTGCCTACCATAAGTAGTAATAATAGTATTTCTAGAACTTTAACAATTGTGCAATTAAGGGATATTTTAAGTAGCTCACGTATGAACTTTGCTAGAAAAATAAATAATTTCTGGTTTTGACACCACTGCAAGCCGAAATCTGACTGCATTTTAACACAGAAACCAACCAAATGCTACAAATTCCCAAAGCATTAGAAAGGAGAATTTGCAAACTTGAAGGTTATTTTTTCATTATCCATAACAAAAGTGTTATGTACAACAGGAAATGTAAAAATCAAAAGCCATGGAAGTTCATCCCTGGCTTAGGGCTCAGCCCTCAGTACAGGAGAAACTGGCAGCATTTTGACACCCATCCCACTTGCTTTTTTTCAACTGAAGTCAGGCAAAGCCAGTGATCTTGAGGCAAACCCAGATGGAGAGCTCACGAAGCTCCAAACAAAAAAAGCAATTTTCACTTGGGCCTTTAGGAGCTGGGCAGCAAGAGGAGGGTCTGGCAAGGTTTAATGTCCTACAAGACTGCTGGAACCCTGGGCACTGAGGGTTTCAGGCTTTCTGTGCTGCCAGGCACTGACCCCCAAGCAAACCCTGCATTCCACCTGAGGCCCTGGAGAAGGCTCCCAAAATTGAGTGGCAGCGCTGGGGTTGTGGGTGTGCAGTTTGAACAGAAGGGTGTGAGAGCACAGGGGGCAAAACTCAGAGTTTCAGGGTTTAGAATGCAGTGATAGATACAGAAAGCAAGGTGGAGGATTTGGGGCAGAGGCTGAGTCCTTCTTTTTCACCTTCTTCTCCATGGTCTGGGGTGTGTTTTGTAATTGGAGAGAAAAGTCGGCACTGCGGGCCACGGGTGGTTGGTGATTGGGTTAAAAGTAAAAATAATTCAGGTGTCATCTCTTAATTGGACAGTTTATCCTTCAAAGGCCTTGCAGAGAGAGAGATGGGGGCCATTTTTAGTTTGTTAGCTTGCAGTGCTGTAGCACTCATGGTCTGTGAGACTGTACCACAGATAAGAATGAATAAACATCTGAGCCCGAACACGAAACATCATCTGGAGCATTTAATCCCTGGCAAAAGAAGATAAAATGTGACACAAGACACCCACAAAGGGGCTGGTTTGAGGTGGTGCTGGATCCCCCAGCCACTGAGCACTGCAGGAGCAGGCTCAGCTCACCCCTGACTTCCCACTGTGCTGGGGATTAACCACAATGTGACTCCTGCACTCGTTTGTAGCCTGAATGAAACAGGAAAAACCTCTCCTTTGACTTTGCAAGGAAAGGGTTTTTGCCTTTTCCTTTTTGCTGAGAACAGCCCCTTTTCTTTCTGCCCAGACAAAACCAATGTTTCTTCTCACTAGGCTTTACTTGGAAACGCTGAGGATGTGTCACCCCCTCCAGAGAGTGACAGGCCAACAACCAGACCTCCTTTAACAGAGCACCAACTTGTTGCTACACAGCCAATAAAAAACTATTGAGGTGGAATCAGCCACAGAGCCGTGGCTCCTCTTTCTGTCCAGCTCCCTTCCCAGGCACTGGAAACCTCCAATTCCTGCCCATCTCTCCAGCACAGCCAAAAGAGCACAGGGGTATGGCTGCAGCCCCCACACCTGCCAGGCAATTTTCTCTCCTAGGAAAGCAGGAAAATGATGGAGCAGAGCATCTCCCCTCTGTTCCCCAGGCTGCAAATACACCCTTACCTACAGCCACAGTTCTTTTCCATATCCTGCTCTAACTTATCAGTAATTAGCAGCTATCACTGTTAATTATTTAAAGTTTGGACGCTAAAAATCCTAGGGGGCACACCTTGAAATGATGATTATTACTTTTTCTTAGAAAATCCTTAAACTATACAATTGGCATGAGGGAAAGGCCATAAACAGGAGAAAACAGGTCAAGTCTCTGAATGCTGGCACTAGTATGAGGGGAAAAGTGGAAATTCAGGCTCTTGTCTGTCCTTTGGAACACAGCAGCAGAGAGTTTGAAGAATAAAAAGCAAATTTTTATCAGTGTAGCTGCTTCCCTTAGAAACTTTACACACAGAATGTAGAACCTCTCAAGGCTGTGGGTTGCAAGGCCCTTTTTGAGTAAGAAATCCTTTAATCTCCTAATTTTGGTCAGTTGTGAGTGATGTCTGCTCACTCAAATGAAGCCTCAGAACACGAACAGGGATAGATATTTCTAAGCAGGAAAAGAAGAAAAGAGTGTCCAATCCAGCCAGATTTTGCTGCACCTCCAGCAGGATCAGCCCATTTTCACTGTGTAGCTACAGGGAAGTGGTTATTAACTACAGCCTCACAAAAAATAATTGAAGTTTTGAAGTTCAGTGAGGTTCTTTGAATTGTACCAGAAGGAAAACAGCACCTAGGACCTGCTGCAGGATTTCTCTGAATCCTTTTTCTTGGATGGTTTGTTTGAACAAAGAAACAATCCATGCAAGACAAAAAACTCAACTTCCACCCTCCGTGTGAGGCAGTTATCAAAGCAGGGAGAGAAGGATGAATTAGCAGAAGTCAGACTATTCCTGCTAAGGGAGCAGCATCCTCTGAGGATGGGGAAGGAAGGGGAACTGGAAAAGCTTCATGGCACTGACAGGTGTCCTCTGGCACCTTTGCTCATGCCCGAGTCCCCACCTGAACTTGAGCCACAGCTTTAGGAGCTGCCAAGGCTGCAGAAGCAGCAAAAGCTACAAATACTTCAGCAGAAAGGCTGGAAGTTTGGTTTGCAGTCCTCAAACCAGCTGAGGATTTGGATTTACTTCCAGTCATGAGTAAATAAGGGCTGAGCCTTACAGCCTAGCTGGTGGAAAAGACTTAGCAGCACCAGATAAAAGAGAAAAAAAATTCCTCTCCAAAGCCAGAAGTAAGATGTTTTGGGCCTGGTGTATTCATTTACACGCTTGAACCCAAATCCAACTTGTCCCCCTGCTCCCAGCCTCTGCTGGCACTTAGAGAATGTAAATCCTGTGTGAAACACAGCACCTGAGCCTCCCCAGCACGAGGAACTCCCAGACTGGGAGCACTGGGCAGAGTGTTGCAAAAACACTGGGGAATCACTGAGTCTCTTCTGGTTAGGCTGGGTTTAATTAAAACCATCTGAAGATATTGTGATTACTCTAAAAGGCCGTGGCAATGGGATATGGTTGTGAAAGGAAAGCTGCAGCATCAGCCTGACACTTTACAAACGCAGGATGGAGTTTCACATGTAAACAAGCTCACTCACAAAAAGCAAACAGGATCTCTGTGCACAATAATTACCACTCTAATCCACAGATTAACTCAATAGATTAAAAAAAAAAAAAAAAACCCACACTCACAAAACCCCAATTTTTTTCCCCACAGCCAACCCTTCACACAATAAATTGGCTTTATGTGGCCACAACTCAGAGGAATTTCAATGGCAGCCTTGGCATTGCAGGGAGCAAAGTGTGAAGGTTCTGAATGGTTGTTCTGAAGAAACCTGGAGCCTCCCCCTTCCCTACTCCAGCAACTCGCTTTTTTACTATTTCTTTCAACAAGTTTACAATGAGTTTATGGCTCCTGGCAGCAGGATTTACAAAATAATAAAGCAGCCTCAGGAGAACACCACCTCTGGCTGAGGGAAACAAGGTTGCTGGTAACACTTATCTCCAGACAACTTAACTCTTCTAGGAACATTTACTCGGGATTTACTAGGAACATTTACTAGGAACTGCTCTGGGATCTGCTCTGTATGCAGAAAGACCCTGCTGTGCTTTTATGTCTGACATTTAAGACATATGATTTAATTATAATCTTGATTCCAATGAGTTATTTCACAGCAAAATCAATCATGGTTTTTAATGAAGGTCATTCTTTCACTTTGAAACTATTTTTATATTTGATTTTTGTTTGGTTTTTTTGTTTGTTTTGGTTTTTGGGGTTTTTTTGTGGTTTTTTTGTTTGTTTTTTTTGTTTGTTTTTTTTTTGTTGTTGTTTGTTTTTGTTGTTGTTGGTTTTTGTGGGTTTTTTTTGTTTGTTTTTTGTTTTTTGGTGTTTTTTTGGGGTTTTTTTGGTTGGTTTGGTATTTTTTTTTAATTTTGAAGCCATACAATGCCATAACTACTTAAATTTCAAACAAGGCAAACGCCTCCCTTAGCAGGAAGAGAGTACATTCATTTTCTGTGTGCAAAACTATGCAACTCCAGTTTTGCTTGGACAGAGAAAGTAGATAAGTTTAATATCTTAAGTTATTTTGGCCAGAAAACTGTTAGTGTTACACAAAGTTTGTCTGTGACACAATAAAGAAGGACATTTCCAATAAATAACAGATTATTTAATTTACCTCTTCTCTTTGGTGTTTGGCATTTTAAAAGGTTTGGAACGTGTGTTTTCAACTTTTTATACACAAGACTGTAAAACCAGATAGAGATAAGGCTAAATCTGATTTATCCCTTCTAGTTTCATAATTTATTCCTGATTTAGCTAAAATCAGGCAGGAAAATTTGCCCCAAAATTGAAGGGTTTAAAACCCACTGCAGCTTGAGGGCAAGTTGAGCTAGAGACTCTTGTTTAGCTTTGATTTCAGAGACCTCTGAGAAGGGATGCCCCTAAAATGGATTTATATGTGCTTCAAAATAACACTGACACAGGAATTCAGGCAATCCAGAGATGAGCACTAACCCAAAACCCACAAAACCATAGAAATATGAGAGTATAAAACTTTGTGCCCTCCATAGAATTGAGCTAAACATTTCCTACTTCTCTGAATAACTGCAGTTACCATCAGGGGCAGAGTTGGGGATATTGTTGGAAAATCATTTAAATGCAGGGGCTAAACTGGCCAATACCTGAGAAAATAAATTGTTCATTTATTCTCTTAAATCTTAATTCTTGTTATCCCAAAGCACCATAAGAGATTTTTGCTAAAATAAAATGAAGCTGTAGCATTAAGGAATGCCACCTGAGAAACTCTTGTTCATCCTGAAACATTATCTGTGGGTAGGTATATTTTGATTTAAGGTGTTAGGTGTTCAGATCATTAAACATTTTGACAGAAAATAAAATTTCAGTTTTACCCAGAGAGTGCATATGTGTCTCATATTGTTCATGTTTCGTTGGTTGGGGGGGGAGGAGTATTTTATTTTTAAATAAAACATTATTATTTGCTGAAACAACTCATGAAGTCTCAGTTTACTGATGTTAGCAAGAAAATGAGATTCAGGCAGACAATAGCATGTCCTAGGATTCAAGGAAATTATGTCAGTGGAGACTTCTCCCTTTGAGGAGTTTTAATTCCTGGTTTTTTAAACTGTAGCTGTTGCTGTCCTGAACACAAAACAGCCTCAGAAAAAGGCTCTGCCTTAAAAATAAAATTAATAAGTCCTCAAGAAATTGTAGTGACCCAAAATTGTGTAACAGGCTTTGAATTGGGAAATCACTCAGAATTCAAAGTAACATTCCATTTCTCTGATTGGCTTAACACACACAACACCCTGCAAGGGACAAATGGGAGGCTACACTGCACTGATGAAATATTTATAGTCAGAAAAAAAAATATGTCACCACAAAAGCAGATCATCTTTTGCAGACATCTGATTTTCTTCCCTTGGTCTAACTAGAAATCAGAGTCAGGGGGACAGGAGAGGGTTAAACTCTCCTGTTATTCTAGCTGAATAACTAACACTTACACAGTCCTTTAAAAAATAATGAGATCCAGAAGCCAGAGTATTAGTTAGCTGAAACAAGGATGAGGATGTAGCTCTCAAACTCCTAAGGGAAGAAACATTTGGGGGAAAAAAAAGGAAAACTGTAAATCATCTTCTTTCTTTCACCTTTGCCTCCTCATTAGTATGAGTTGGAGGCTCTTTCCTCCAGCAGCAGGAGCCAAGCTCCCGAGCAAGTGGCACACTTTGTTCCATGTCCTTTCAGGATATGGAATTCCTTTTCCTTGTAGCCTCTAAAAAAAGAGTTAAAAACTCTCGTTCTGACTGTGGCTGGATAAGAAAATTTCCAGCTGAACTCACCTCCCTAAATGCTGTAGGCTTATGAGGTGTAAATGATCAAATCATTGCAAGGTAATGAATAGTCTGACCAAATATAAAGTTTTTTGTGCACTTACTCCCAGAATTCCATCACTGGAGAAGTGGCATTTTGTAAAGAGACTTGACTGCAGTTGCTCATGTTAAGCTTTTGAAATTCCACACAGTTTTCTAGAAGAGAACAAAAACAGAGGAGTTTGTTGTGTTGACATGCAAGTACAGTTCTTGTTCATGCTGCAGTTTGGGCGCCTTGGAAGGCCCCCATTCCACCCCACATTTTCTGGGTGGGGTTTCTGGGTGCACTGAATGCTCAGCTGCTACTTCTGCAGCACCACGTTATGATAACCCAGAGCAATATCCATGAGGACTCTCCTACAACACTTCCCAAAAGGCACAGGGCCAAAAAACCACCTCAGGCAGAAGAAACTGAGGCAATGGGTTGGGAATGACAACGTGCTCCTACTCCAGCTGCTGGTTCAATGGTTTATGGCTACAAACAGCTTGTGGAACGTGGCCAGCCATAAACTCTCACTTTTTTCTGGGAAGGCAAGTGGATATTTCCTCTGGCTTATCATTATTATTATTATCATTATTGTTATTATTATTATCTCTAACACAAAGGCCAAAGCAGCTCAGCATTGTGGAGCATTTGAGCAGTGATAACGCTGGCCAAGCTCCTTTGCAGGGCTGCCAAAAACTGATTGAAGGCTTGAGGACCAAAGCCTTCCACATCCACTGGGCCCAAAAGTAGCTCCCTGACAGAAAGTAAGGTTTCAGGCAGCTTTAGGTGTGCTCAAAGAACACGCCAAATAGCCAATTAGTGGAAACTATGAGAGACAACAATTTCAAATTGGACTGTATATATATACAGGATAAATGTTAAAACTTCAGGAATGTGGGAACGAGGGCACTGGGATGAGGTCCTCCCCATGGATGTTTGGGCTCTACAGACTCAATAAGCAGAGAATTACAGATATAAATATCAATGAGAGGACAGATGCAGAGCCCTACCCCACAAACTCTTCTGAATACACACCTCATCCTTCATGCAGGAGGCTACTTTACATGCAGCGAGGATTATTTATGAGACTAAATTTCCAGAAGTAGCTTGATGAACATTATCCCTCAACATCTGGCATTTAAAAGAGCAAATCCAAAGATACACATTTTATATCTTTTCCCTCTCCATTCAAATGCCTCCTGATTCCATTAGAGTGAAAGAGCAAGATTGCAACCTGTCATCAGGTCATTCTCTACTGCAGAATTCACTCACTGTGTTCAGGGAGAATAGATATGATTGCAAATGAGAGCCTTGGGACTTAGCCAGAAGATCTTACAGAATTAACAAATCCATAGCCTTTTTCTGCTGACGTTATATTCTAGAGGAGTAAATGCTTTACAATGACCTAACCCAGAAAGGTCCAAGGCAGTTTTACTCAAGGTTTCCTTTCTCTTGCTGTAGTGGGGTGAGATTTGCCTATTTCCCCAGACTTTGCTGCACCAACAGCTTTGTTCAGGACATTTCAATATGTTAATCAATCACTTGGGAGGATTTTTATGGTGGTAATCTCTGCTGAGGTCATACCTGTATTCCATTCGTGGCCACAGGAAGCCCAGGGAAGCTCTGTAGTAAAGCAGTTGAACAAATAGAAGATAGCCCATGCTAAAATGATGATGTAATATACATTTAGGTGTGCCTCTATAACTTGGGTAGCATAGCCAATGCCTGGAGGAGAAAAATCAAAAGTGAGATACAAAAGAAAACTTCTGCTTTTTAGGCTGTTTTTAATTTTAAAACAAATCCTCACTCTTAAGTATATCTTAACTTCAATTTTGATGCCATTTGTTTCATTTTACTTCAAACTGAGCACTTTCTTTTGCAGTAGAACACAGAATTGTTACCTTCAAAGAGAGGGCAAACTTTCCTCCAGCATGTGATGCCTCCTTCACTTGTAAACTGTCCCAAGGCAGTCTCCAAGAAAAATACTGGTATTCCACAGCAAATGAAAAAGACCACGTAGGGGATGAGGAAAGCACCTGCAGGTGAATATTGAGGGGGTGGTGGTTAGAATGAGCAGGGCTCCTCAGCAGCACAGGGAGGATTTTTCCATGAAGGGAAAGATCAGCTGTGAGCCAGCAGTGCAGTGCAGGAAGGGTTTACTCTGCCCCAAATATCCAAACTTAACCTGTAAGCCAGGGCCATGGACTGAGCAGACCAGACTGAGGTTCCTCAGCCTAAAGTCAGCCCAGGAGTCTCTCAAACACTGAAAAGAGCCCAGCCATGCTCAGCTCAAAGTTCTGCTCTGCTCAGCACCGCCATCCTTGCCTTTTCCAGGGGTGAGGAAGAATTACAGATATTAAATCTGAGAGGTTATTAAATCTGAGAAATCCTTCTCATGTTATTTATAGGAGCCTGATGAGAAGGATTGTGGAAAGGGAATGAGGAAACAAACTTCAGAACTACTCACAAGGACAGGAGAGCAGGGCCTGGCCTTATCAGCCAGAAATACTGATGTGAAATTCTAGGCAAAAAATAACAAAGCATCAACGTTCCTGTTGGATGCTGACAGTGAACTCCAGCACAGGTAGTGAAGCACAGCAGAACCCCAGCACAGAACACCCACACCCTGCAACAGCTGTGGGGCTTCAGTCACCTTGCTGAGAAAGCTGAGACAACTCAATCCACCTGCTGTGACTGGCAGTTCCTTTCACCTCATCACCAGGAGTCTCTTCCCTCAGCCAGGAAATTTCCCTAGAGATGAATCCCAGATGCTTCTCACACAATCCATAGGGATTCCACCCAGAATGGAACATTATGAAGTTTATGGCTTCTCTGGATAATTTACTGGCCACTATCAAATCTAGCTTGGCCCTCTCATACACACAATCATAGTTGACTTGTGGAAATCCAAAGTATCAGCTTGGACTGGTTTTCCAACAGGCATACATCAGGATCATTAGAAAACATCAGGATTCCCAGCTTGCAAAAAGATCCTATTCCAAGAAATACCTAATTCCAAACACACAAAGAAATTAATTTTCCTCAAAACCTGAACATCCACAACCTAAAATTATGGATGATTATTCCTACACTCCCTGTTACGACTTGGAGTATGTGCCAGAGAGGTCACACCTCACACGTTCCAAACTACAGCTTCTACTTTTGTTCTGTAAAAAACCAATTTATTTCACAACTAGCTCTGATATTTACCACTGTCTTCCCCTAGCACACACCAAGGAGCCGGGTGCAGCAGATTCAAGCACTAAAAACAAACTCTGGTCTAATTCCAGCAGGGGGTTACAAAACCACAGGTCATAGTCTGAGCCTTCATTGACTAAAACTGGTCAATGGCAAATGTCCCATGGTGCCAGGACATGACCAATTAAATCACACCCACTTATTCTATCCTTAAAGAACACAGAGGTGATTAAATATGATATTTAAGTAATTACTTTTTCATCAAATCACCCCAAACAATGATTAAATTTTTTTCCACCTCACGTTACAGCCTTAAAAACGATAGCATCACCTTTTGACAAGCTGGCACACACCTACAAATGGGCACCTAAAGGTGGCTGTAGGAACCAAAAAATTACACACCAAAAATATCCTCCTGTCATTTCCTCTGCCAAAAGTTCTCTGGGAGCACTTTGACCATCAACAAGAAAGGGTTGTGTATATTATATCCAGCGTGTAATACTCAGGATTTGGTGGCAGCATTCTCTAAAGAGCTGAACTCTTGTTACCTAAGTTTGGCCAAAATACAGAGATGTAAAGAAAGGAACTTCCAACGATAAACACAACTTGCACAGAAGGGTTTGTCTTGTAGAAACAGCACACAAAACGGGCTAAAAACCACCCTGAGTTCAGATAAGGAGGGACAAGGAAGAGAAATTTGGCGCAGCGAACAGACCCATCAAAGAGCACACCAGTGCTTATCAGCCCTGAACATCCTATTTTTCTTCCAGCCTCTGTGTTTACACTGCCACTGACTCAGGCCTTAAGTGGGGAGAACGTTGAACCCAGTCCACAGAATTCTAAACCGAGTTTGTAATTTACTTTTCTTTCCTTGTTGCTGCCCGAGTCACAGCTGATGTGCTTATTCTCAACTGTCATTTCTCTTATACAGTTTATAGTTGGCTCTAACCAATACATGCCACATGTTACACTCCTGTAGAAGTTCAGTCTGCTCTTTTCTCTCTAAAATAACATCCATATTTTGTATTTATTAGGGCCTGCCCTCTTCTTTGAGTAATCTGCAGTTTTGCACCTTTCCCTGCCTTGCTGTAGGAATTGGGGAAGTGCTGAGGGAAAAAAAAAAATGAACACGGAGGTAGAAAAAAAATTCCATGTGACAAAGAAAATAAATTTAGTCTTTGTGACATTATCAGAAAGGAAACATATCCATCCTCTCCAAAGTACACTGTTGTGACAAATAAAGTGCTGCCTTCTTTCCTGTGTCAGACAAACTCAGTTAAGTATGCCTGGGTGTGTGTTCACATGCAGAAGACAGCGTGTACTACTATAGCAGAACGCTGGCTTCTCCTGCATGAGAAATGCTACTGGAAAAAAGAAGATGCCAATTTACTAACGCAAGAGAAACTCGTAAAAATAAACCACACAGTGTTGGGAGAGAAGGAAAGAGAAACACAGGGATTTTTCTTAGTTGTCAGATGTTTAATGCTTCCCTGCCTGCACATGCACTGAAACCCTGAACACGTATCTCGTACTAGTGCAATAAATCACTGCAAGCATTCTTAACTGCTTCATTCCCGTGTTTAATTCCCGTGCAAATCCACACGTGGTGCCACCTTACCTCCTCCATTCTTGTAGCAAAGGTATGGGAATCTCCAGACGTTTCCCAACCCAATGATCTCCCCTGCCACAGAAAGCACAAATTCAACCTTGTTGTTCCAGTGACCTCTTTCATGGACTTTCTTATCGTTGCTGTGGACGAGGTTGGTACTTGAGGCTTCTGGGTCCAAAGCATCTTCTGGCTTGCCGTTAATTATAGGAATAGTCTTTTCAGCTGTCATGACTTTTCAGCCTAGTGGAGAACAAAAGGAAAACACACAGGTGTGTTAAGACACTTGCTGCTACTGATCTTCAACGACTGAAATCACCCAGGGTGGCATTGGCTTCTTGTTACCTATGGACATCTGGGGGCGAAAATGAGAGAGGCAGCTCCACAAAGCTGGAAAAGTTGAAAAGCAGGGGGAAAGGGAGGGGAGGGGTGGGAGGAAGAGAGAAGATTCTGTGCAAGGGAAGGAGTTATTCCAAGTGGGGACAGGTAATTTCCTAGCAGAGAGGGAAGCCTTTCAAAAATCCCTCCCCGGGCAAGGATCCCAGCCTGACTGACCTACCAGAGGACAGGCATCTGCTGCACCTTGCAGGCGCACACCTGAGCCCGGGGGCTCTGAGGGACGTGCAGCAGGGCTGGGATGCTTGTGGCCTGCCTGGAGGAGCGGGGGAGCTCCGGGATTACTCACCCAGGGCTCTGCCCGTGCCTGCGCGCCGGGGACAGGGGCCGGGCTGTGCTGAGCGCTGCCTGCGGGCGGATGCTGCGGCTCCGGGAGCGCGGGCAGGGCACGGCCGGCCGGGGAGGAGGCGTTCGGGATCCCCGGGAGCCGGGAAGCCTCGTCCTGCCCTGCCGCTGCTGGCGGCCCGGCGTGGCTCGTAGGATGCTCCCCGCGCTCTGGAGCCGGAATTTGCAAATGCTCAGCCCTCCCCAGAGCGATGGTTTAACACCCGCCTCCCCCCTCCGCCCACCTCAGGCTGTCCCGCCAGCTCCCCCCTCCTCCTCCTCCTCCTCCTCTTCCTCCTCCTCCA
>VWYO01021029.1:11826-24599 GCA_013400275.1 Rhadina sibilatrix | reverse complement strand
TTTTTTTTTTTTTAATTCTGATGGAGCCTTTGCTGTTGCAATGAGGGAAATTCCCTGGATTACAGGCCAGGTCTCAGTTCATGCTCTCACTCTGTCTCTGGTGCTCCTCATCAGGAATTCCTGCCTGTTCCTCTCAGCCTCTTAGAAGACCCTGCACAAATTTCCTGGCCATGCCTTTCAGACCCCACATTAAAATGATGTGCCCTAAAAACCAATTCAAGTTCTGCTTTATTCAGGTTTATCTCCAGACTCCCAAGGAATCCTTTACAACTCTGTGCTGAAAATACAGGGGTGGGGGTGGAAATCAGATGTTTCTGCTCACCAGAGAATGGTGCTGTGAAGTACCAAATGTTCCAAGGCTACATTTATTTAGATTTATAAACTAAAATTAATCAAGAGAAGCCATTCATACCTAGAGTAACTTGAAAAAACAACCTCCAAGAAAAATCCACATGTCCACAGGATTCTGCCAGGCTGCCAAAAATGAATGTCAGCTAAAGTCCTGTGATATAACTTTGGAAATTAAAAAGTGGGACTTGGCTCATTTCCTCCCCTTATTGTAACTCTGAATTTCTGTGTTGTTTCTGCAATACAAAATCCTGTGACAATATAATTAGTTGGGGAGGGGGGGAAGAGGGACCAACAATCCTCTCCAGATTTAAAACCTCCAGCTTAGATTTGCTATCAGCAAAATCTGCACAAGCCTTCTATAAAGATTTCATAAAGTTGGAGTCTTTGTGGGTAAATAGCTACACAAAAGCAAAGAGATGCAATCAGAATTTCAGCAGTGATAACAATCTGACAATATTTTGGATCAAAAGCCTAAAATCACAAAGCCATTTGTGAACAAAACCAACACATTTAGCTGTTCTATTAGAGGCTGACTTCAATCAAAAATAGGCTGATTTGTGCCTTAATCAGTTTTCTGTAATGGGAAAAAAAGTATTTCTTTGTTGCAGATAATTTTAAGTAAAGCAACACATTATGGGCTTGTATTTAGGAAGGCTTAACCCCTATCATTGCAGATCTCTCTCCATCCAATTTATTGCCTCACAATGGGTGAGATGCTGAGTTTTGGGTTGAGGAGAGCTGGAAAAATCACTTTTCCATCTATTGATGTTGCCCTTCCCTTGTCCCCAGCTGCCAGTCTGAGACCTGTATTTTGTTACCTGCATTTTACCATCCATTCCCTCTTCTAGACAGGAGTGGGTGATAATATTCCACAGTGAAGGATTTCTGCTACAGACTCATGTTGATCTCCTGGAAAAGGTGGCACAAATTGAGGTTTCCTTGAGTTAATTCACCCATTTCCACTGTGCTTTAGGGACACCCCCCTCTGCTAATGAGTAATGATACCTCGAGTTTCTTAAGCATGAATCTTATACACAGACAACTCTTGGAGAGAACCTTCAATCCTGGGTTATCCACAAATTCCAAGAGTTAGCAGTCACCCATCCTAGTGGACTGAAATCTAGAAAATAGCAAATAAATGAGAAGACACTTCTGAAAGGTTTTAGTGGGACTTACAGGTAAGACCAAATAAAATAAATAGCAATGAGACCTGAGAAGAACTCAATGTATAACACCAAAACTGTCTATAGTCAATCATTTTTCAAGATCAGAACCTGAATTTGCAGTCTTCATGCAGAGATATAGATGTTATCAGCATGCCTAACTCACAGTTACTGGGAGTTGCTCCAGCCTGGAAAAGGAATGAACTCTGAGGAAAGTCTGTGCCCAGCTCCTCTGGATATATTTTCAACTATATTCAAATAGTTTATATTATTAACGGTACTCAATGATCAATATCAGAATTTAATTCAGATTACAGAAGCTCTCTGCAGGCATGTAAAACCTTTTATCTTATCCCAGCCACTCTTTCCTCCCTGTTGTAAAGGAGGGCAAAGGGCTGCTTTGTGCACTGGATGCTCCAGGTCAGTATGGGAGGATTGTTAGGAATTACACAAGGAATAAAATTTCACACCTCTGATAGGAAGAAGCATCTCCCCCAGCCCTTAGGTAGTGGTCCAGTGCCCTTTGTTTCTACAAGCAGCCCACTGAGCCAGGCTTTGGGTTAATCCTGGAATTTCACAAAGCCAAGTTGCCTTTAGGTTGAGTCTCTAGCACAGTAATTCAACAAATGAAATTGCAGCTTAGAGATGAAGATGATCATTCCATGCTCTGAGGTGTCATGCTCAGCACTAAAAATGGGGCCAAGAGAGAGGGAGGATGAAGATTTGAGTGATGGCATTTGTCTTCCCAAATATCCCACAGGATGAAGTCCTGCCCTCCTGGAAATGGCTGAACATCCAGCTGCTGATGGGAAATAAGGAATTCATTCTTTGTTTGGCTTTGCTTTACATGGGAATCTGTCTCCATCCCAGCCCCTGGGCTTTCTCATCCCATGAGCTTTCCCACTTTTCCCTCTCTGGTTCTCTATCCTCCTGATAGGGGAACCTGTGCAATGTGCAGAATCAGTGAGGGGTGGCAGCAACACTGCACTCTGCCAAGGGTTGCTTTAAAATACACTAAAATCAAAAGCAAGCTACCATTAGAAGCAGAATGATGGGTGTGAATGAGGGAGTGCTTTGGTTCTGTGTCAAACCTGAAATAGGAAAAAAAGCTCCAAAAGACACATCAACCCAGAATGAAGATAAGTTATTTTTCTCCCCAATGCAAAATAATAAGAAATAGATATAACCCCCTAAAATTTCAACTCCATCACGTTTTATTTTTGAACTAGAGTGCAACAGAACAATATATTGCTTCAAAATTTAAAAAGAAGCCCCATATTTTCAGAATGTTTCCTTTATTGAAGTCTTTTTGGCTGAAGCTGCATGTCAGTAAAGCAAAGTAATTGCCTGGAAAATATTGATTAGCTCTTGTCAAACACCCCCTTGCTATTCAGTATTTCCATTTTAGCACTGTCAGCATCTGAGCACTGGCACAGGAGTTTAACTGGAGTGTGTTAAGTTCTCTAAAGCAGCCCCAGTGCAGTCCCACAGACTCTGAGCTACTGCAGCTGCTCTGCCACATAAATTACATGTGACGACTTGGACTCACTCAGCAAACAATCCTTTCCTGAGCTGTCTGCTGGCACATTGCTAATTAACAATTAATTGCCTTCAACAAGACTCCTGCAGAGCAGATGATGTGATACTGCAGATGTTTCAGCCAACTTGTGTTTCTGTGCAGCTCTGCAAAGTGCCCAAAGATTTCTTTCACTGTTTTGATTTTTGTAATGGTGTTTTTAATCAGATATATATTCCTTTTGTTATTTTTTTTAATATGTTGCAGTACTTTAATACTGAAACTCCTTTTACTAAAATGCTTTCTTTATAGCTGTGGATCATCAATTGTTGGTTGACACCTGTAGGTTTATAGCCTGAAAATTGGGTCAAAATAGAACTTAGCTGGAAGACCAGGAAAATAAATTCTTGTGAAACCTCACCCAATTATGCCCAGCAAAAGCAACCTCTCTGCTTCAAGAGCCAAAAGAGAAAATATTCTCAGATTTTATTACATCCACTTACTAGAAATGCATGGACTCGTTTGCCTTTCCCAGCTAAAAGAGGGAATATTTTATTGTAGACTCCAATCCACTGGGAAGGCAAAGGGAGAAGACAAAAAGGCACCAGATTACCCAGAAGTTCATCTCTGCCAGACAATTATTTTTCCCAATGATTCATTAAAAGTGAACAAAGAAACTCAAGGAGAGAAGAACCCTCCAGCAATAAGACAAACATCACATTGAGGTGCACAAAGCTGGGCCTGGAGGAACAAAGACCAGCAGGGAGATCCTGACTTTGCTGGCACAGATTCCAGAAGCCTGACAATGGGTGTGGTGGGAGGGCAGGAGGAGATGTGGGAATTGCTGCTGCATTTTTTTTCTGGAACTGGATGAATGAACAATTCAGGCACAGAGGACAAAATGGACAGATTCCTCTAAGTGGGAAAAGCCTTCCTGGAAATTTTCAGAAAGCCCTGAGTTGATTTTAGGTTCTTCCCTCAGAGGGTGCTGGGCACACCCAAGGAATGGTGACATTCCCAAGGCTCCCAGAGATGCACAGGGTGGGATTGTTGGGATGTCTGTGCAGGGACAGGAGTTGGACTGGATGATCCCTGTGGGTCCCTTCCAACTCGGGATATTCTATGATTATTTTTATGTTTCAGGATATTTCTGACCGTTCCTACTCCCTCTCATCTCAGTTCCTTTCCTATCCACAGGACAACTGAAACCAATCCTACAGGGCTTGACTGTGTTGTAAAGAAAAGCTTGAAATACACTTACCTCAAATTCTTTTCCAAGTGTCTGGCACTGAGAAGAATCATCAAATGACCAGAAACACGGAGCCTAATCCGTGGAAAACTGAATTCAGGAGAGGAGAAGGAATTTTGCTGGAGGTGATTTTATGCATGACTTCTGCCAAAGGTCTATGTTTGACTCTCTCCACACCCTGATGCTTGTAGGGTGAGTTGTAGGTAATAAATCAGGCAGAGAGGAGACATCCCTGAGACATCCCTGATATTACCTGAGACATGGAGGTTTCACAACAGCAGGAAACAGAAGTTGGGCTTGTTTCTTTCTGCAGTCTGCAATAAGGAAGGCAGCAGTAGAAATAATCAGTTGAGATTCTCCCACCATGTTTTCATTTAAGCACAATATCTGGTGAATGGAATTCCCAAAGTAGCATCTAATCCTTAAACTCTTTCTCTAAAATTTACTTGCATTTTTTTTTATAGGAAAAATTCCCTATGCTGAGGAAGGCTAGGCATCAATTTAAAAAAAAAAATCCTTTTTAGAAGATTAACTTTCTCTGAACATTGTTCTAGCCATCATTTCCTCATGACTAGAAGTGTTTAGTAGTTAACTAAAACAGGAAGAACACATAAAAATCTTCTTATTTGATGTCACTTTTACTTATCTCACTGGGAGAGGAAGACTTTGCTGATGGAGTCAAGGCAAATAAGGTCCCAAAATGTCAGAGCACGAGTGACAGTGACACATCCCAATATCACATCTTTATCAGCCCTGGTATCACAACTATACCAACCATTTTTGGGGGGCATCATTCTGTGTTTTGCAGTCAGCTTCTCCACCTGGTCCTGAGATTAAATGCCATTTAAGAGTAGAAAACTTGCACCCAGAAAAAATCACAACATTTTTGCTTCCTACAGGCTATAGAATAGGATGCAAATAAGCACAATCAAATTTTCCACTAGTGTATCATTTACAAAATTTTCAGCATATTCAGCCTGAAATCCATTCCTAAAGATACTTTGCAGATTTGGGGCTTAAAGGTCCCAAAGTTTTCAGGAGCTAAATTACTGAGGGGGCCTTTTCTGCTGAAGAGAGGCAGAACATGGCACTTGTTTCACTGTTTGCAGTTCAACAGGGGTTTGTGCCCCTTAGACATGGATTGTTTTGATGATTGAAGTCACTCAGACTGAGGAGATAAGGCTTTCTATCTGTAAGTGCTTTTATCTTTCCAGAAAGGGTGAGTTTCCTCAGTTCATTACTAACTTTACACACAGAACAGAAAGCTGTAATTCACACAGTGGTAGAAATGAAGGTTTTAAATCAGGCAAGGTTTTCTTTTGAGGTTTGTTTTTAAACCAAGAAGGGAGGGCGTGGAGCAGCCAGCTCTTAGTGCAATTAATTTCAGGTCCTTGTTAGTAATGATAGGAAAGTATTTAATTTCAGATGATAAGAAAGCATTACACTGCAGCTGCTTGTGTTACATGGGTTTTTGATTCTAACGATTCCTATTTTCAGTCTCTTTAAGGTAATTAAGAGCTGCCCAGTTCAGCCCTGGGTTTTACAAGAGCCTTGAGCAAGGAGCAGAGCAAAGTGTCCCTCTCCCCCAGCCCTTGGACACCCAGGGATGGTTCAGCTGCTTCCAGTGAAGGCAGAATTTACAGGTGAAATACCTGAATTTATACAGAGAGAGCTGCTGCTCTGGAAACTTCCTCCTGTGCTGTTTACACCCAAAGAAATAACAATTTATGTTCATTTGCTGCCTGGCCAATAAATCCACAACAGATCACGCTTGTGAAACGTGGATTTTGTGAACTCTAACACAAATCATTACCTCCCAAATATTTCTATACTCTGAAATGTTCCTGCACACAGGGGTCTGTGCACTGACCTTTTTGCAGGGCTGTGGTTGTGTCACAGCACACTGACCCACGGAAGGCAGAGCCATCCCTCAGCAGGACACAGGCTGAGTTTTGTGTTGATTCATGAGGAGGAATCGTGGAACTGTGGAATATCCTGAGCTGGAAGGGACCCGAGGGATCATTGGGAGCCACAGGGATCATTGGGTCCAACCCCTTCCCAGACCCCCCAGCAATCTCAGCCTGGGCATCCCTGGCAGTGCTGCCCAAAGGCTCCTGGAGCTCTGGCAGCCTCGGGGCCGTGCCCATTCCCTGGGGAGTCTGGGCAGTGCCCAGCACTCTCTGGGGGAAGAACCTTTCCCTGAAATCCTCCCTAAACCTGCCCTGGCCCAGCTCCAACCCCTAAAACTCTTGGTTCACACTTCATACTTCTGTGCATACTGAATTTTTTCTAAGCACAGGAGCCCTCCATGATTTCTTGAATTGTTTCAGTGGCCCTTTGCTAACAGCATCCTGAAGTCCCGAGTCCCCTTTTCTAATTGCAAATCAGAATCCTGGCCAGACACAGAAAACAACCCATCTATGAGTCCATTTGATTAAAACAAAATTTGGCTGCTGCCTAATGGCTCGCTCAGGAAGCGTTTGGGTTGCATTAAAATGAAGAGGCCAAAGCAAGTTCCTGAGCTGCATTCAAAATCCAGTGTTAAAGGTCAAAATACCAGAGTGAATGGCACCTAATCTGTGGAACAGCTTTCAGGAACTCTTTTTAACACCTTCAACATTTACCACTCTATTCTTAGCTGAAGCAGATGTAGATTACATTTTCGTATTAAAATAAATGAGATATTCAAGAAAACTTCTTTGAGGAAACAGGAATAGTGAAATGCAATAAACTTATGACACACTTAAGTTCTGTAATAATCTGATTTTCCCATAAGTAGTTTAATCTTAATCAAGATTGTTGTTTTACAAGATATTATTCTAACATAGATGCTGTTATTACCCTTTGTCAGGTGCACGAAAATACCTGAAAATCTGCACAAATTACCATTTTATCTCCACAAACATCATTCTATTCCAATTCTAGGCTGAAAATAAATTCTCACTCTGCATCTACAACTATGAAGAATTTAAAATAATTCATAGTGCTAAACATAATTCTCAAAATTGGAAAAAAATATAAGCTTTCCATGTTCCAAGTCCTAATTTAGATTTTTTAGAAGAAGTAAATGCATATTTCACCTATGTTTATTTAAAGAAGGGATACATTATAGTGTATTATGATTACAGTTGGTTTCTTCATATCTCCCTCTTATGTTTGCAGGCTTCAGTATTATCTTAAAATGCCTTTTCCCAAATGATTCCTCATCAATTGCTCCTGACCCTGTGATACCACCCCTGCAAACTCTTTACAGCAGGGCCTTCCTCAAATGGAAGGATTTCCACACAATTATAGCAAATTAGTGTTCTTGTTTTATTTTAGGACTTGGGGGGTGGAGTGTTTAAAAAGCAGCTCCTGGTAAAATTCCCTTCCAATAACAACATTGGGCTTTCCTTTCTCATTGGTGCATCCCTAAAGTACTGAAAACTGAGTTCCTGCAAACTCCAGCCCAGTCCTTAATCTGACAATGAAAACTAAACAGTAATAGTAGGATATTTTAAAATATTCCTAAACCTTTGTCGAGTACTTCAATCCCTATTATAGAAGCCAAACCTTATTTTCCTGGGATTTCCTACAGCAAGACATCAAAACCTTTGCACACCTAAAACTCTCCTGATAAATTAAGGCTCATTTTTCTTCTGCTTTGAATTATTTTTTCTCAAAGCTTTTGGGTTTTTTTCCAAAGTCATAACTTGCAAGATTTTTCAGTTCACTGTTTTGAACTAAATGGTTTGAATGGAATAGTCCAACTGGATTGCCCTGTCAGCATTTTATCTTTATTTCTGTTAATGCTTGATAATGCCTCCCTAAACCAATTTTTATTATTGGCTTGCAAGGCAGAATTACCTGAATGTAATCAGATACAGCTTTTACATTAACTGAAATATGTCTCTGGGCCATAAAGAACTCTCTATGGTTTTACAACATTATTTTAATTTATTAATATATTTAATGTCATTTAATGTATTATTCAAAGCATTATTTAATATTTTGATATATTAATTAATGTTATTTAACATATTACTTAACATGAGAATAACTTTGCTTATAAATGCAATCCATAACTATTTTATAGGCCATTTTAACTCTAGCATTATAATTCTGACATTATCGTTCAAGTCACACCTTGCATTTAGTTCCTTCACTCTAGATTACGGAAAAAAATATTCATAAATACAAAAAAATTTAAAAAAAGAAGAAATTAAAAAATCCCTACGTTTAAACATGATAATGACTTAAAGATTCCTGCCAATGGCAGGGGGTGAGAACAAGGTAATTTTAAAGGTAATTTTTAATTTCAAACCATTTTGGAATTCTCTGAAAATGGACCTCTCGTTCCCACTGTTCTTTTTATTAGCACTGACTGATTTTCTAAATCATGTTCCAAATCAGGCTGTGTTTGCTCCACTTCTGGATGTAGCAGGTAACTATTTACATAGACCATTGCTCATTTTCCATATTGCCCCACGCCGTTCCTACAGGTGCTTTCTGAAGATGGTAAAAATGCCATAAACAGCAAAAATTCCTTGCTGAGGATTGGACTTCCTGCGTTTATTCCTGTCATTAACTTGGGAGTGCCTAATTGCTGCAAGGAGGGATGCACGGAGCTGAACCAAACCTTGGCACTCCAAAAAGAACCCGAGCCAGGCTTGCCTGTTTTCCTGAGCAGCTCTGCACTCTGCCCAGATGTGCTGGGACCCAATAAACCCCCGAGGGAATCACTGCAAACAGAACATTCCGGGTCACCAGCGGGCTCAGAGCGCTGGCTGGAGCGGGTTTCACATCACTGCTGGGATTCCAGCAGATAAACTGATGGGAAAAGCTCACCTAGACAGAAATGAATGTAGATACAGAATTCTTAATTCATCAGGGAAGATTTGCAGCAGTAGATTGGTGAGAGAGGCAGCAGCAAGGAGGAGAGAGAAATCCCACAGGGATTTTGCTACATGGGTGAACCATGAGTGCCCCAATGGCACATCCCTGTTTTATTAAGCTTGGTCCAATCTCCCACTGACCTTAGCAACAGTTTAAAAAACTTTGGTATGACTACTCCCCCAAAGGGCTGAGCTGTGTGATTTATAGCTGAATCTTCATGGCATGAGTTATTTTCAAAAGAAAAGCCTGCTGCTGTCACCTTCTCCTGTGTTGGCAGAGCAGAAAGGTCCCAGGGCTTTTTAAGTGTGATCTGCAGCAGTGAATTCGAGCTCACAGCTATAAAACTTGCTCCTGTCTCCCTGAAACCTGCTTGCTGCAGCTCTGACAGGTATCCCAGACTGCTGGAGATGCACAAATTCCCCTGAACTTGCAGCTATTGAAGGACAGACCTTTCCAAGGAGCAGTTTTCCTCCACCCCCTCCCACCCTGGAGTGGGCTCTCTATTATCTACAAAATGGGTTTCTCAGCAGGAGCTGCTTGACAACAAAATGGGCCCTTGGCTCAGCCACCCGATGTTGTCAGAGCTGAATATCTGCCTGGAACAGGACTTGATATTCCTTAAAATAAGTTCATTAACTATTTGACCTTTTCTACTTCCTAGGAAGATAAAAGTATCAATGCAAAGCCAAAGCACAGCCCTGGACCACCTAGGATGCTGTGACATGGTTTAGAAGCAGGGACGTGGGTGAGAGCAGAGCCCAGGCTGCCCAGAGAGCACAGGGCTCCAGTGAAACCAGCTAAAAGTCATTAACATTCTCCAAGACTTTGCTGGGAGCTTCAGTGCCTCGGAAATGAGGTGTCTGCTGAGCCAGGGCACAGACAGTCCCAGCGCCCAAACATCCCCCCCTCATGCTGGGTGCCCGAGCTGCCAAGTTGCCTCTGTGTTTATCACTTTAACAAGTGAACAAAATGACTGGAAAACAGCAAGAATTCTGCCCGTGCTCCAATAATGCACATTTGGTTGCTGCTGTTAATCTTGGTAACGGGGTGAACTGAGCAACTGCAAATCTGGGGATTCCACTATCAGTCATGCAATAACGCCAATAATTATGTTTGTTACAACCTAATTCAGAGCATTTCCCCATCCAATTACATCGCTGGTATATGAACAAAAAAAGTATAAAAAATTATTTTCATCCTGACTGTTTTCTTGGATTGTTTTCTAAGGGTTTTTCCTTCAGACCATCATGAATTTGTCAACGACTCAAGCAACCAAATGACTGTGTGGCCTTGTTCTGTATAAATCCCATCTTTCCTCTGCCTGTTCATTATCAGTGGTCCCCAAAATATCAGCAACTGCAGCCTCAGGCCTCCAAGGCCTAACCCATGCTTAGCTTCAAGCATTTAAGAATTCCAAATAGCAACATCTCTTACAACCAAAATCCAAAATTCTGTTTTTACCCAATAATTATGCACAGAAGTGACCAATTCTGGCCACCCACAGACAACAGATCCTCCTTCAGCCTCAGGAACCACTCTGCTAAAACAAACAGAAAATGAGTTTTTAGTGGTGGCAAATCTGTGCCATTTTGATCCCATTTTCAAGCTGAGGAAGAGATAATTTTCATCCTGTACCAAGTCTGAATGATTAAACATTTACACAGTTCCAGAAAAACTTCAGAATAACTTCTTCCAGCAAGCAACTAATCAAGGTTTTGGATGAGTGTCAGTTCAAATGACAATTGGGAGGATCCTGGAGTTAAAAATAGTTTGGATACAAATATTACAGTTGTAATAGACACTGATTTACCACACTCCTGGTAGCCTAAAGTCATTGATCTACCTATGACAAATCTGTGTTGTACAAATACCACTGAGGGGAAAAAAAAAATAAAAAGGAATTTTTTTTTTTTTTAATCCACAATGCTAGTGATTTCAAAAACAATTATACAGAGAGGAGTTAGGAATTGGGGTCTGGACTTCACCCTGTGAAATGAACTTGAGAAGAGACCATCTGGGTAAAGCTGGAGTCTCCTAAAGCACTTTCATCTCTAATGCAGGGGAGTTCTGCAGCACAAACACCAACTGTGGGGTGCTACAATACCAATACAATAAAATATCAATACAATATCAGCAAACAAAATCATGAGAACCTGACTTAAAAATAATTGGAGAGCTTCTAAGTCCACTCCCAAATTTTGTACATAAAAATTCCAAAAACAACTTAAAACTAAACTGAAAGGAAGAGGAGACAGGAATTAGGCAGCAATGTCAAAGCTGTGAGTCTTGGGGGCATCCCTGGGTTTCATGGCAAAGGGAGGGGTCAGAGCAAGTGATCAAACCAGTCCCCCTGGATTAATTCAGTGATTTAAATCAGGTGGGGTGCCCTGACCCAGGCTGGCAGATGTGTATTGCTGTATTACCTTGATAAACTCCATTTGCATGCCAAAGAAATCGTCTGCCTCTTCACAAAGGTTTCCTCTCAGAAACCATATTTTTACGAACAGATTTAAACTGGCTTCATGATATTGTGGTTTATGGGTAAAAACAAATACAGCTATTCTATCTCTAGAAGGCTGAAATATATTCTTTCCACCAGAAGAGGAAAGAAGCAGAACAAAGTTACTTCTCAAGCAGAAAATTGCTAGATCGAAAATGCCAAGCAAAGCCAACACTCCAAACATGAGATGTATATCAAGCATTACTCATAAACATCACCTGATGGGAGGCTAGGGATTCACATCCTCTGCTGGTTTTGTCTATTTATCCTTCAGCAGAAGCATCTTGTTTTCATTTGCTCTGGAAAACAGAAAAGGTCGAAGTTGTTATACAAAAAAATGTTAATTTTATAGTGCCAGCCAGGGCAAGCGACTGCTTTTGTTGCTCCACACCCCAGACTGAGCAGTCAGTGCTTTGGAGCCCCTTTTTCCACTTTGAAAAGGGACATTCCTGCTCTGTCATAGGGAGTTTGCCCAGTAAAGGGGTAAAACCAGCAGTAACGCTCAAAAATAAAAAAAAAAATGTTGAAAATTACAATGTGACAGAATGACTTTGCTCAATCCTTCAGCAAATGTCAGCTTCTCCCTGCCAAAGTAAGAAGAAAAAAAGAATTTTGTTTCCTGTAATCGTCTGGAACATGTTGAGTTCTAATCCTGCTAATGCTGAGTTGGACTTGGGGGATATTTTCTCTCTAAATCCACACATTTGCTGTTATACTCTCAGCCCATTCATTGTATATTTGAGTAGCTTGCTGGGGTTTACAAGTAATTATTCCCTGGCCCAAACTTTATCTAGCTTAATTCTTCATTGGACAATTGGAGACTATTAGGTCAGTAAAAATAATTTGATCTGGTTGTAATTTCATTGCATGTCCCCATTTATCTCCTTACATCACAGTTGAGATGATTTGTGACTGTTGCAATCTGTTTAATTATTTTGGTAATAGTCTTCTGAGTTAGCAAAGCTTATTTTTCTGCAGCACAATCATTTGAAATTCACAAGAATCTAAGAATACATGCAGATTTTTTTTTTAAATATGTAATATATTTTTTATATATATACTAAAAAAATAGCAATTTCTGGATAAAACAGCTTAAAGAAGAAATGGAATTTGCTTTTT
>VWYO01021029.1:0-11778 GCA_013400275.1 Rhadina sibilatrix | reverse complement strand
TTTTTTTTGCCTCTTCTAAACACGATTGAATGCAACAATTGTTCAGTGAGGATTCACTGGGTTTTGTGGCCACTAGGACACAGATTTTCTACACACTTGGTGGAGAAACTACAGCAAAATAATCTGCTTAGAGAAGTTTAACTGAGGTATATTAAAGGCAGTTAAGTTTTATGGTTTGGCTGATGAATACCTCATGAAAGGTAAGGACCCTTGGCCTTCTAGAACAGATTTCAGTCTGGATCTGCACACAAACTGCAGGAGAGACTTCTAATAATTCATCTGTAATTTCACATCACTGCAGAAATATTTCTAAATGCTGTTGCTGCCCACAAAGAAAAATGTTATAATGACCCTCATAATGTTCTTTGCAGGTTATAATTTTCCTTGCAGCCAATAAATAGTGGCTGTAATAAGCAGTAGGTGGTGGGCAGGCAGAGTTTTATTTGCATTTATTTATGGCCTTATTTAGACAGTGGCTGGAGCAAGTTAGGAAAGGATAACTTGGTAAGGCAGCACCCCATCACAGATAAACATTCTGGGGAGAAAGGGTGTGGGAAATCATGTTCAACTTCAAAAAACAAAAAAAAAACCAAAAAAACCCCCCACTGAATGTGGTGGCACTGCTGAGCTTCAACGAGTTAAAACATTCCACAATTGATTGCTTTGGAAATCCATCATGTTCCACTGCAGTAACAGCAGAAAATCTGTGGGTGGAGGTGCAATATCAACTGTGATAAAAGAGAATAGCCACCAGAAAAATCACAGGAGACTATAAACCAAAGCCTGGCCAAATGTTTGCACAATAGAGGGGCCTCGTTTCACCTCTTTTGAGCATCTATCTGTTGCTTTGAAATATTCAGCACATTCTGATTTCACCTGCAGCTTGTGCTGTGAATCTCAAATAATCCTGACCTAAATCTGGGCTTGAGTGAGCAGCTTCCATGTTCTGTATTTTAATTGCCTCTAAAAAAATGAAAATACTTTTTTCTAACTAAAAAGAGCTTCCTCCTTCTCTGTTTTTTTTTTCCCCCGAAGCTGCTGGTGCTCATTTAAGAGCTCTTACAATAACAACATCCAATGTTTTCCAGATTTCATTAACAGGATTTTAGTCTGGACGTGAGCACTTAGTTTAATTATTTTGTAAGTTGTTTTCCTCATGCCCAGGTAAGAGCAGAGTTGGCTTCTGGGAATTACTCTGTGGTAATAGTCAGCGTGCAGACCAAGGTTCTTAGAATTTATCTAAAATTTCTTTTCCAGTTTTCTCCTGTAGAAATATTTGGAAATTAGCTATGCCGCTACACAGATATATTCATGTTGTCCCTGTGGTTCAGTTTGGTCTTTGAGAACCACCCCAAACAAAAAGGATTATCCAAAAGGAAAAATAAAGGGTAAAGATCATTGTGGAACTAGAAATCAACACTTTTTAAATATAGACTGTGAAAAGAAATGCTATATTTCATATGAATCTTCTCTGGAAGAGCAAAGCAATATGAAGCCATTTGAAAAACAATTTGAGTGTACCCATGGACAGGAGAAAATTCACAACTGAAGTTACCCACATTATGGAAAAACCCCACACCTGGTGGCCTTATGGGAAACACACTTTCATCTAGCACAAAAGAGATCTCTTCCAATATTCCTTGTGGAATAATCTGATCTCATCCAATCTCTGAATGTGGAAAACATGAAAATCAAGAGCTGCAGCCTTAAAAACGATTTCAAAAATTAGGAATCATCAGGGAAACACAGAAGTTTGTGAGAGGGTACATTCATTATGAGAAGTGAATTATTGCTTAGCCTTGGTACGCATGACCAGACTGTAGAAACATGCAATCCCAGTGAATCAACTAAGCTTTGTTACTTCTCCATAATTAAAAAAATAAAATAAAAAAAAAGTGTGTGGAAACTTGTATTACACAGAATCCAAAGACAGTGCATGGAAAATACACACAAAATTATCCAATTTCAGAATTTTTTGTTCCCAGTCTGGTCAACAGTTTGTTTTACAGACATGAGACACATGAAGTAATCTATATTACATGCACTCATTAAATTAAAAACGAATTGAGTCACAGAATTCAAAAACACCTGCTACAAACAGAAATACTTTGAATGAAATGGTCTGAGGTTTAAAAAAATATTCATTGTCACGAAGTTAGAGCTATGCTAATTTTTATATTTTTTCTTCCCCATGTCATTCTCCTTTCTGAAAAGGAAAAATGGAGTAGCTTTACAGTCATCTGGTGCATCCTGCTACCGTGTTCTTGAGTTAGCTCTTGGAAAAGGACTGCTAGCTACCTGATGGAGTTATTTTTAGAAGCTGAATACATCACCAAAGTCTGTTCTGCATTCCCAGAGCCAGGCCCAGGTGTCACACGGAGACTGGATGCGTTCCTGAAGCCTGTGGGCAGGGATCCAACGGTGACGGTGCATATCAGCACTGACACGGAGCAGTGCACACTGAAAAATTGCTCCAGGCAGCCAGAAAACATGCTGGAGAAAGGAAAATGTTGGGACGGCTTCCTTTGTGTTCCTCCCTGTACTTTTTACTGAGAAAGGAAGAATGGGAACACGCTGCTAGGAGTTTAATCTCTGGGATAAAAGCAGAGAAGCTTAATGGGGCTGATTAGAAGAGCAGGAGCTCACACACACTTCATCCTCCGAGCAGGAGCTCACACACACTTCATCCTCCGAGCAGGAAGAGTAGTGCTCATCCAGAGGGCAGTCAGCATGACTGAAAGGCATTAAAACAATAAAAGAAATTTAACTTGTGAGGCCTTGTACCCATGTTACAGTTCAGGCACTGGCAGTAGTGCCCAGAGAGCAAGTAGAGTAGAGAAAAACATCAAGTATATCAGAAACACCTTCGAGTGCTGCTACAGAGACTGGACAGAGCTAGAGAATAAAGTAGGTATTTATTGAAAGGCTTCTAGGATCTACCTGGGGCAGGACAGGAGCTTGACCAATGCTACACCCAAAATGGTCACAAAATAGACAAACGCTCACGAGATCTCACACTTTGATCAGTTTTGGTCCATTTGCATTTTGGGGTTTAATTGTCCAATTCCAGCTGCAGGCTGTGAGGTCCCATCCTGCTTGTTCCTCCCTCCAGCCACCCTTGTTTGTGCTTTTGGGCTGAAAGTTGTCCTTGGTGTGCAGCAGGAACAGGATTTGTTTTGTGTCCCTGCTCTGTGCAGAGCTGAGTGACCCTGAATGTGAGCTCAGAGCTGCACCCCTGGGCAGCACAGAACCTGAAAAACATCAAAGCTCCAACTGAAGGCATCATGGTCACCACAGAGTGATCAGTGTCTGCTCCTCCTCTTCCCCTCACGAGGAAGCTGCAGATCCCTGAGGCCTCTGCTCAGTCTCCTCCAGAGGAGCTGCCCCAGCACCCTCAGCTGCTCCTCACACAGCTCCCCTCACAGCCCTCTGCCATCTTTGTGTCCCTCCTTCACACACTCTCTAACAATTTATTATTATCTTTTTTTGTATTTTGGCACCCAAAACTTCACACGGTACTCAAGGTGAGGCTGGCCCAGCCTAGAGCAGGACAATCCCCTCCCTGGCCTGGCTGGCCATGCTGGGCCTGGCACCCTCAGGACACTGATGTCCCCCTGGCTGCCAGGACACACTGCTAGAGCATCAGGAGAAATATTTACACCTCAAAGCCCATCTAATGCACTGATTTCTACTCCTAATTCTCCTCTGGGACCTTTGCTAAGTTACCTTGCTCATCCTTGGGATTTTTGGTTCAGATATCAGTCTCGTTACGAGCAAAGCCTTTTCCTTCCATTGGAAGCTCCCGGGATGAAGGCTTTGCTCCAGGTAAATGTTGGGGTTTGGGTCTTGGAATGAGAGGAGACTCCTCCTGCTGAGGTAATGCTTCCCCAGTCCCAAATCCCTGCTACATTTCCTGGGAATGGGCTTGGGAAGCAGAAGCTTTCCTTGTGCCCACTGTGCAGGCACAGGTATTTATCTGAGGTGAAGTTTTTTCTTGGCTCCTTCAGTTCCTTCTCACCTTGCCTTTGCAACATTTCCCTGGTCACAGCTGGGTGGGAGCTGCTCCCTCAGGCTGTGTGAGCCTAAAAAGAGATGGGAACAACCCCAGCCTCAGCTTTTATCTCCTCCTCATGTTGGTTTTTAAGCACAAGTGTTGTGGATTAAGGATAACAAGGAGCTGTCCCTGTGCTCCCATGCCATGGTTCCCTCTGCTTCCCAGCACAAGGTCAGCCTGTCCGAGAGGGTGGACGACCCTACGAGCATCCATCCAGTGCCACTCTTCAAAAAGCAAACTGGACGCATATCAAAGCTGTCTCGTTTGTGGCAAGATGAAAGGAAGTCTAATTTAGTGTAAAATGTTGATATTTGACAATAGTTAATCTCAGCACTAATGAATGTGAAGATAAATTGTTTGACTGTCTGTTCTGTCCAAAATACTGGTAGTCTTAGACAAGATGCTCTAGAATTGCTTTTTTGTGGAAGTGATCCTGATAGAAATGGTGGTGTGAATTTGTGAAGAAATGATTCCCACCAAACATTACATGAACTGCCATAACCACATAAAAAGGATTAGTAAAGGCACACTACCATTCACAATCACAGCCAACCATTCTTCAGCCTTGAAATGCAAGTATCTTCAGTACAAATATGTGAATGAAGCAAAGATCATAGGTTACCTCTGTATCCTCCACTCCATAAAACCACACTAAAAATTTTTGGCCACATACTCACAATTAATGGGAATTAAGGTTGTATTAATATAGTGAATTTCATTGTGGATGATATATGCTAAATTCTTCAGTCAACTGGTACTAAAAAGTGCATTTCCTATTAATGAACTGCACAATAGAGATTTCCAAACCAGAAGGGCTGTAGCTCTATTACGTTCCAGCATTTGCTCTTCCATTTGTTTTCGAGGAATTTATAAAACATACTATTTTAGCTTTCACACCTCGGAGTTTGTTTGAATGCAGTAAATTGGTTTAACACCACTGGGGCAGTGATTGACTCCTGTCAATCACAGGAGCACAGGCAGTGCTGCAGGATGAGAGAGGAGCAGGTCTCCAGAGGGCATGAGCTGAGATTGTGAGGATTATCAGACAAGGGGTTTCTGCTGCTTCCCCGATTTTAGCACAGCAACCCCCCTGAAACAGATGAAATATTTGGCATGGCAGCAAAGCAGAGTAACTAATGAGGTGTTAACGAGGTAGTAAAAATGGGAAGGTAAATTGCAGGCCCATTTAAGAAGCCAAGTGACAGACAAGGGCACAGTGCTATCCCATTCTGAAAGCTCCCAAAGAGTAACAGGCACGATGTTCAACAAAAATTCCTTTTCTGACTCCCCTCCAAATTAGGTGAGCAGAGGAAGTATTTCTGTGTGCTACCTCTGGCTCCAGGTCACCTGCTCACCCAGCACAGTGGCCAGAGTGTTAAAAACAAACCAAACTGAAAGTGAACAATCAAACCGCTGCATTTCCAAATCCCTGTGGTTTTTGTTAAGTGGCTATGACATTTAAATCTCAATTAAGGACCTATTGATTATGAAGCCTTGCTGGACAGGGTTATTTCCCAATTTATAACTAAGAAACAAAGGCCAAACCACTTGTCAGAGGTCCTCTGCATAATTGAGTGATCAGAGTCTCTCCAATTCTAAAAATGTTGTGGAGAACAAAAGATCTCTCACTCACAGAAAGAGAGGCAGCCCTTGGCAGTCCCCACCATCATTTATGGCAGCAGTAGAATCCCAGCAACCATGCTTAGAAAACCACATGCTGAATTTAGTGAGATGTTCCAGCATTATTGAAAAATACTATGAAGATGGAAGGATTCATCAGTCTTATTTGTATGTGCATTGAAACCTCAGTGGGTCTTCCTAGAAAGGGCTGGTTTTACCTGAACTTTAGAAACATAGAACACCTAGAATAACCCAGATTAACCCAGAATAACCCTTCCTTTGATATTTATCATGGGTCAGCAGCCTTGGAGGTTCAGCATTTTCAGTTCTGGGGCTAGAGAGTGGAGGCCCATTGTTTATCTAGTCAGACCAGGATTCCTGTTTGGTTTGGATGAATTACATAATGACTGTAATCAGAACTTGGGGATGGTTCACAGATAAGAAAACACAGGCAAAAGCTTTTGTGCAGCAGTAAGTGCTGGTAATTAAGTATCACCCATTCTTCCCTTTATTTGGTGAAGATACATGCAGAATATCAATTAAAATTCCCCAAGCTGCCACCATGGAATTCAGTACTCCCCCTTCAACCAAGGTGACCTAATTTGACTCATCTCAGTTTTACTTTCATCTCCACTGTGCAACCAAATCTATCCAGCAAATGGGGCAGGACATCTGTTCACACAGGGACACGTATGAAATCCAAACTCATGCCAGGCATTCACATTTGTCTTTTGGTAGCAGGATTAGGGAGGAGTTTCCTTAAATAACACCTAAAAGTTGTTTGCTGGTGAAGATAAAGGTGCCTGAGGAGCTGCTTCACAAATGTGAACTGAGAGGGGGTTTTGGAAAACATTGTTCAAGTATTTGATGTAAAGAACAGAAAGGGAAAGTTGGCTTATGCTGAAAGTTTGCCAGGAAAATCCTCACCTTGGGTCTTGGAATGAGAGGAGACTCCTCCTGCTGAGGTAATGCTTCCCCAGTCCCAAATTCCTGCTACATTTCCTGGGAGTGGGCTTGGGAAGCAGAAGCTTTCCTTGTGCCCAATGTGCAGGTACAGGTATTTATCTGAGGTGACGTTTTTTCTTGGCTCCTTCAGTTCCTTCTCACCTTGCCTTTGCAACGTTTCCCTGGTCGCAGCTGGGTGGGAGCTGCTCCCTCAGGCTGTGTGAGCCTAAAAAGAGATGGGCACGACCCCAGCCTCAGCTTTTATCTCCTCCTCATGTTGGTTTTTAAGCACAAGTGTTGTGGATTAAGGATAACAAGGAGCTGTCCCTGTGCTCCCATGCCATGGTTCCCTCTGGTGCTCCATTATCAGGTGTCTGACTGCAATTACACCAATTAACCTCAGGAAAAAACGAAGGTTTGATGGGGCTGGGGAATAATTTTTCTGAAGCCACAATGTAAAGGTGTGACTTTGGTAGTCTCTTACATTTGATGTTTCCCTTTATGTTCCTATCAGCTTTGCAGCAAAGGAGTTTTGATCTCTGGGACAGACAAACGATGGATCATGGATGGAACAAGGCTTTAAAAAGGCTTCTCAGTGCAACCTTTTTTTGCTGTAGTCTTTATTAAATATAACCTGTGTATTCAATCCATAAATGTAACCCATGCCCTGGCCATATCAAGACATTCCTGCAACACTCTCCTTTTATCCAAAAGATGCCTTGAAAAACATGTGGAGGTTTCCCAAACCCCTCCTGGCACTGGCTGCTGTTCCTAGCTAGTTTTCCACACCACTTCCAAGCTGTTGGTTAAGGAGCAGACCAGGAACAGCCCTGTTCCAGGAAAGCAGAAAGTCCAGAGCATCCAGGAAACACAGGATAGAGATCTGGGGAGGAGCAAGGGAGTGGGGCTCATTCCTGAGGGTGACACTTGTTTTACCAACTGAGAAAGGCAGAAATCTAAACTGGGCCTAGAAAAGGGACTTTTCTCTCCAGCTTTTTTACCACCAAAAACTGAAACTGGCTGCTGCTCAAGTTGTCAGTTTGTAGTAGGGGTGTGCAGTCAGCATGGGAAACAGATTTAACACAAATCCACTGAGATGAGAGCAAAGCTGGCTTAGCTTGGGTTTTTGGGTGGGGGGAGGTGAGTTTTTTGAGGGGTTGGGTTTTCTTTTTTTTTCTTGTTTGATTTGGGTTTGTTTGGGGTTTTTTTTGTTCATTTGGGTTTGAAGTTCCTAGAGAAATACATCTGTACCAGCACAGGTACAGGCTCCCTCTGGTGGCTCATTTCCATAATTGACTTTTTTTTTTTTTTCCCAAAAATACCATTCCATGCAGTCCAGCCAATCGGAGTTGGCTGGATGAGGCGGAACCTGTTTGAGAGCACTAAGGTTCAGGAAGCTCTAAGGTTTTTTTAAGGCACTGAACAATTAATTCTTTTATTATGAATAATGACTTGGGGGTTGTACAGGCTCTTTGTTGTTGCTGTGCAGGCTGTGAAAACACAGAGAAATCTTCATTTTTTTAAGAAAATAAAAGCCTTTTATAACAAGTATATTAACTGTGAAACAGTGTAATTTTATTTAATAATGCTTAAAATCTCTGATTATTAATTCCACCCCCCCTTTATTTGAAACATTATTATCAAAGTCCGTATTTGCTACTTTTTGGGGATACAGGAATAGAACGAGGCTTAGAATAGAAGATTTAAAAAACCTTAAACAAACCAAAAGCATAAACACTTGGGAGAGCTGATATTGAACATGTCCATATCTTTTAGGTCAAGATTAAGACAAAATTAAAAAAAAAAGAACAAACAACAAAATAAAACAAAACAAAACAAAGAAAAAAAAAGAAAAAAAAATCCAGCCTTAAGAATAAAACCCCAAAGGCCCTGTGATTGTATAATCAACATCACTGCACAGCTTCCAGCACTTGCACTTAGCTATTCAGCCTTGATCCCATGTGGTCCTACCCAAGACCGACCAGATTTTGACTGAAGTAGTTAAAATTTCATTTGTGCCTAAATATAGGCTGCCAGTCAGGAAATGCGGCACGGATGGAACCTTCCAGCAGGTCAGGAGCAGGCGTGGAGCTGGAATAGGTAACCCAAGCACATCCAGAACATTTTACACCAGACTGGAGTTAACTCTGGTGATGTCTGACAGCTCCTGGGGCTGCACCTGCAGTGAGGAGGAAATGTTTCTATTCGTGCCACCTCAGTGTTGTGTTACTGATATAAATCACATCAGAGCTTCTGCAAAACCCAGGAGAACTTTGATAGTTCCTAATCCTGGCTGTAAATATCTTGACTGCAGCAAAACAAACTCTGGGTCTGAATAGGCTTCAACAATTTCTTGTTGCATCAAGTTTTCACCTCATTAAATATTATTCTGAAGGATTTGTCCCTGAGTCTCCACAGGGAACGATCCCTAGTTCTGGGGTAGCCCTTTGTGAAGCACAAGCCCTTCTTTAGTTCAATTTTTCATAGAGTTACAAACTGTTGGAAGTTATTCCAAGATTGTTCCTCTGCTTCTTGTCCCTTTTCCCTTAAAACCTGTCGGAATTGTCAGAATGGTACTGAAGAAAATTGTGCCTTTAAGAAATGTTCTTCTGTCAGTTTGTTTTATATTTTAGGCCAATCTCTCCAGAATCCTTACCTAACCTTTACAGTGCTGGAGAAAGGGGAGGGGGGAAAAAAAGGTTGCTAGGATACTTGCAAAAAGGCAAATTAGCTGCAGTAGAAATAAAACAAAAGGATTAAAAATCTCTAACCTTTTGAGTTAAACACCCAGTTCCAGCAACTGCCAAAATTTCATGGTCCTTCTTTTTGAGACAAAGGAATGCAGAACGTCACAGAGCCCCAATTTCACAGGCATATGAAATTTTAAAGCATTGCCTCACTGCATTAAGTTTAAGATATGACAAACTCTAGGGTAAGTTTCTCCTGCTGTTTGCAGAAAATTTGATAATTATTTATAAATTTATATATTTCTCTTTTTCTCCATGTTTGGCAGTGGAACTTTGGGGTTTTAGATATTCCGTAATATCTAAATATTATGGAATATCTAAATTTTAGCTCAGCTGAAATTTGCTCAGCTGAGCTCAGCTGAGCAAAGCTGAATCCCTAAAACCAGGTAGAGTCTAAGGCTTCAATGAAATACTTCTGGGCAGAGCTGTGGAGTTCTCATTTTATAACACTTTAGTTCCACAGAGCTGTGGAGTTCTCGTTTCATATCACTTTAGTTCTACTGAACTTTTTTCCATTTATAGCTTTGGCAGCAAAAAATCCACAAGAAAAGTAAAGCTGAAGAAGGAGATTCTTTCCCTTCACTAAAATATGCACCATTGATTGAAACACTGACAAGAAATCAACCTTGCATATTTTGCTTCATCTTAAGTGTAGTAAATTTTCTGCTTATTTCAAGGAAATCTCATTTTACATATTCAAATCCACTGCAGCAGAGAGCTCCAATTGCCACTCCCTGCATGAACTCTGAGACTGAGCCAGCACTCATGGAAAGCTGTTGGGATTATCAAAGCACATCATTTTCAGGGCTCTGAGCTGAGCAGGTTTTGATCAGACCCAGGCAAAGGATGGAGCCATCATTGCTCTGGCCCCTCCAGAATTTGGATGCAGTTCAGATTTTTAGGCCAGCAAGCACATCTGCATTGATGGCTCTTTCCTCTTCCCTTTTTTGCCTGAATAATTCCTGAAGCATAACCCCTGTGTCCATGGGAGATCTTCAGGAACAGTCCACAGCTGGGGCATGTTTGGTGTTTCGGTCCAGAGAGATTCTACACAACATTTACCCCGAGCTATTGAGAGGAAATGCAAGGCAGAGGAGGGTTAGGTTTTAACAAACCAACATTCTTGATGAAAATGGAGCAGAATTTGCTCCTTGCTCAGTCCCAGATGGGAGAACTTGCTGGCCTGGGTGCAGGATTGAGGGAGGGCAGTCCTGCCAGCCCTCTGCCCTGCAGATGCTCAGCAATGAAAGGCATCTCAGCCTCTTCAGCTTGTTAGAAGCTGTCAGAATTCCCTTTCTCTGGACAGCCAGTGAGAACTTTAAAAACTTTCAGTGAGGTAGAACTCTGCCAGTTTCATAATCCCCATGGCTCTGCCATTCCCACGTCTGATGCCAGCAAGGATTTGCTCTGCACCCCTTCTGATGCCACGCAAGTCACAGATGGAAGGTTAGGGCTTCCTTACTTACAGAAGGAGTTGGAGATCATTTTATTGCTCTGGCTTGACTGTTTCCTTTCTCCAGCTGAGGCAATACATAATAGTTCAGACAAGAAAAACACATACCAGGAGCCTTCCCTTGATGTATTTTCTCATTTATCTCTTTGACCCTTTTAAACCAGAGATTTTTCTTCTTCTTCTTTCTCTCACCCTGATGTGAGTCACAAGAATGAATTTGCAGGTTTGTCTTTTTAGTTGTTTTGTTTTGTTGGTTTTTGTTTTTGTTTGTTTTTTGTTTTTTGTTTTTGTTTTTGTTTTTGTTTTTGTTTTTGTTTTTGTTTTTGTTTTTGTTTTTGTTTTTGTTTTTGTTTTTGTTTTTGTTTTTGTTTTTGTTTTTGTTTTTTTTTTTGCTGGTTTTTTTTTTTATTAAAACAAAAAAAAAGTATAATTTTTGCATGCATAAATGGAACTGGAGTATTGACAATCTGAGATGGCAAACTGGGAAGAATCCGAATGCAGCTGCATAAAGAGAGAAAACAGCAAATTGGAATGGAAACACATTTGGATAATTACAAACTTGCCAAATCAGGAAATGTAAATCTCTCTCTTTTTTTTTTTTTTTTTTTTTTAAGGGCAAAAAATGTAATTCTGTTGTGTTTCTGCAGTGCTTACTGAATTACAAATGCAGAGGCTGTAATAGTACAAAGCTCAAGATTTACAAAGGAAAATGAGTTGTAGGAATTAAGAATTACTGTGGTCTAACAGGTCATTTTAAAAGAACTCCAGAAGAGCAGAGCCAGAGCATTCCATGGCCTCACTGCTCCCTGAGGAAAGGGAAGAAAAACCTCCAAGGAAAGAGCATCAGCAGCCAAAGCCCTGCCCAGAGCAGCCACGGGAGGCAAGAACAGCCCTAGGGATGGTCCCAGGCTCAGCCAGAAGCCCAGGGCTGCAGACAAGCCATGGAATCATCCCAAACT
>VWYO01021028.1:58209-83608 GCA_013400275.1 Rhadina sibilatrix | reverse complement strand
AAAAAAACCAAACCCAGAGAAAAAGAAAAGTTATTTTGGAAACATACATAAACAGATTTAGATTTAGAAAACAGGGCACTTTAGCATTCAAATCCTCCCTGCTTCTCTTAAACTCTACCTGAAGAGCTGCTGAGTATTGACATGCCTGACATATAGGAAAAACACTACGACACAAGTATTCATTTGTGCTGGCTAGTGCTTGACTATCCCAGCTGAGGATATCACAGCCAGAACTAGGAACAATTGCTTTTGCTGCAGGTTTTAAAGGTTGTCCCAAATCCCCACTGCAGTCAGCACTGGCAGGCACAACTGCACCCTCAGTGAAGCAAACATGTCCCAGGTGAGTGGGAGCCTGCCATGGCAGCTTCTACAATGTTTTTCTTTCCAGCTGTTGTCCTCCCCACTGGAGGATGGCATCTTAGGAGCAGCTGATGTTCAGCAGTTTACAAAGCAGTACCTGGCCACATCCCTACGCTCAGCAGTCCAATCAATACAGATTTCAGTCAGGTTCAAACTCAGAAGAGGACTCCTCCTTTTCCTTGGAAGTTACAGGGGCAATCTGACTGTACTTCCTATTTAGGGGTATCATTCTGTCAGAGCAGGAGGAAGTGAGAGGGAGAGAGAGAAGATCAGGAATGTTTCTGTTTGGTAAGCCACTGGAATTTATTTAAAACCCCATAAAATTAGCACAGATTTTGTAATAGATTGAAAATGTCTTTGTTTAAAGCAAGTCTGAACTGCAAACATGGGAATATTTCTTCTACAAATCTGACCTCACCTTGTCCAGTAAGTGACCCAGGGGACCAGATTACAGTCTTACAGCCTGGAGGTAATTCAAGCATTTTTCACAACCAGTGGACAAGTCCTGGTTTGTTCAAGGCTTTATTCATGCATCAGAAAACACTCTGGAGTAGCATTTCAAATTACTTAGAAGACAAGGTCTTACCTTTGAAAAACAGGCAAGTTACCAACTCAAAAAAAGTTTGTTTTTTTTTTTATAAAAGGGATGCCACTCAAGACAAGTGGCAGACTCTAACAGCAGCCCGTTATTTGTACAGCCCTAGAACACCAGAGAGACGAAGTTCAAAGCTGCACGTGGTCATCACACTGAGACAGGGACAACCTTTTCTCCACGGAGAAGATGGGAAGCACATGTGTCCTTCCAGAACCCCGCACTCAGTCACACTTTGCAGTGCCAAGTACCAAAAAAGACAACCACAAGCAGTTTGTTTGCTGACGGATCGGCACCAAAGCCTTGGAAAATCCTACAATTGGCAGCAAGGAATTTTGTGCTAAATAACATGTCTGTGGCAGAGATGGATCCAGTTCAAGGGTGATTAGAAGCAGGAAGTAATAAAGGAAGAGAGTCAGCACCAGACTCTGTTGAAAGTCTTTAACACCCGATTATCATAACTATAAACAGCAGGAAAGGATTTGAAATTCATTGAAATCAGGCTAGCGCTGCATGCATCCCATCTAGGTTTTTTTTATTTCTATGAACCCCCCTAGCATATCAATCAGCTTTAAGGAATGACTAATACATTTTATTATTTCTCTTGAAGTTCATATTGAAGCATTTTACAGCAGGAGTTATTAGTTTATTACTAATAGATCAATATTAATATTGATTTGACATAATAAAGTTAGCGAGCATTCATTACCTTACTAATTCGAAGACCACAGAATAATGGGAAACAAATATTACAAAACATCATTAATAAATACTGAGAATGTACCAGATTTTGAAGCTCTACCTTCTCCTCATGAAGGAAGTGAGCCCTAAAAATGCAGAACTCCAATCTTAACTTCTCTTGCCATTATGGTTACAACTGGACCAAATGGAAAGGAATGCTCCCTTACCACCCTAAATGACAGAATAGTATAAAAACTACATTAGAAGACAAGACCTGTGAAAATATGCTTGTATTATATTCTACATTAAGCTGAGCCAACACCTAACAAAATGAGGAGCTGCAGCATTCAGAGTAGCAGCCTGAGGAAATTGCATTTACAGAGAAGGGATCCCACAGGTATAAACTGAAAATGCTTTAGGAGTGAAGAATAATTACAAGAGTGGGTAGATCATTTGTGGGCTGCCCAGTAACATCCAGGTGACTGAAAAGCTCCTGAGTGCTTTTGTGGATCTTGCTCAAAAGGTACCATTATAAAGCACTTGCACTTCCTTAGCTTCCAGCCACGAAAACCAAGACATAAATCCAGTTTCCAGCAAAGAAGTCAACAAGCCTCTTTATTACCAATAAAATTGCTAGTAGCAAACATATAAACATATTTCTAAATGATTTCCTTATTTTAAGTCAAGTGCTGTAAAGTAGTTAGCTTGATGGTAATTATTCAATCCTGAAATCTCTTTCTGCCTTGGCTGAAAAAAATAAAGCTGGAGTTAAAAAGAAAAAAAAAAAAAAATCTTAAATCCCAGTCTTGCAATAGATGTGGCTTTATTTTCAATGATAGCACGTGGGGTTTACTGGTGCAAGTACCACCAGAAGAAAAATACTCAAGTCTGTACTTGACTCACAGGCAACTGTAGTACAGGCAGGACTTGTAGCATCAGTTTAAAGTGGCCCAACACTTTCCATAATATAGCTCATTTTAAGTTGCATGTGCAAGGTTTGAGTCTTCATTTTGAGATTATGGATATGGGTTGGATGCTGTGCAGATGACAGAGGAACACATTATTCTACCCCTGAGTAAAACCAAATCTGCTTTCCTGTAAATCTTATTTCAAATCCTGAATTTCACAGTTTGGAGGGGATGCAGTACTGCAGATATCACACTCTGTCCCTCTCACAAGCTCCCCCAAAATGACCAAGTTGTAAGAAAGTGAAAGTAGAGTCTTGGATGCCCTAAGCCCTGCAACTCCTGCCCTCCCAGGAAGCTGCCAGGGCTAGGGCACACAGACAGCAACAACCAGCAGAAAGGACTTCTCTGTCTTCCCTGGCAGAATTCTGCATTCACTGTTTAGGTACCTTTGATGCCTAAATGAAGCTACAGTCTCATTGTAGTTCCACACCAAAAATTTACCTTTAATAAACACCTATGAAATTCACTTTAGACAGCATCAAGGGAACAAATACACAAACTTGGGATGGCCACATAAACAATTTTAGAAGTTAGTTCAGAACACAGGTTGTGATACAAGACATCAGGACATCCAAACTCTCTCCTCTGCTTGCTGCATGACCTCAGACAAGTAATGCTGCTCATTCTCTTCACACTTCTGTTCCCTTACAGTTTCCTCTGATGAAAGGAGGATAGTGAATCAGATCTCACCATTTAGGTAGACATCAAAATGCACATGGAAAGTGGACTTATATGAGAAAGTGAGAGAATCAAGGTTCCTATGGCTGAAGTCACCAGGTGAAAATTACTCCCATTTAAAATGGGGCTGACTGCAGCATATTTGATAGCATGCAGACCCCAACTTGCTCACGTCAGAATCCCTTTGAGGCACAGAGATTTTACAGCCCGGCGTCTTTTCCCCTATTATTTCTCCTGACATCCGCTCAGTTCGATTTCCCTTTCTGTGCCGAGGAAGAGGCACCTGTGCTTCTCCAGTCATTTACAATATTCAGATTCTGCTTTTGAACTTTCCTTTGCCCCAGTTTCTTGTCATCACTGCCTAGTTATCAGCATGGGGAAGCGAGCAAGTCGCTTTCTCTCCTCCCTCAGGCAATACCATTGCTGCGCTTTGATTTGCGTCACAGAGACAAAAAAAGTAGAGCAGCTGCAGCCCTTAATTGCAGAAACCACGTATGCCAGGCCAAGCTGCAGTTTCACTGCTGCTCTTTCAGCTAGAAAAAAAAATTATTAAAGGCCCAGTCTTTTGCTTTCCCAAAAACACGTTTCCCAGCTTGTACGCCAGGGCAGTACACACAACATTCAGACAGCGAAATATGGTAAAAAACTGAAAAACATCAATACTTCTAAGGAGAATAAAGGCAATTTTTGGAAATACCATCACCATCCTATACCATCATCAGAGTGCTTCCCATAAGTCTGTTAAGGGAGTAAATCCATCACTGACTATCCCTGTCCTCCAGACCCCTCCCTGGAGAGGATGGATGGGCACAGGCACTTTATTCCACTTGCCAAGGTGGGTCACTGTGGTGGGAAGGGTCAGGAGTCTGGGTTGTTGTTTATAGGCAGGTAGCATTCTGTTAATAAGTATGAGATCTAAGAGTCACATCTGGCATTTGCAGTGAGGTTTGGCAGTACATCCCAGGTTCTTGAGGATGCCCTTCCCCAGATTTCAGCCCTCTTTCCCACATACACATTCCTTTTCACACATCCATGGGTGCACTCCCACAACAAAACAAAGAGTGGCTTTCATAACTGAGCATGGAACTGAGGAGCTTGACTTGCTGGGAATTCCCAAACAGTAAAAGCTGGTCACCATGATCCAGCCCTGGCCAGGATAAGTATGGCCAGACCAATACTGACCTGGACTAGAAATTACACACACAAGGTTATTACTTTCAGCTTCAGCATATAAAGGTATATGCTTATAAAGGTATATTATTATAAATAATACCTTTTTCCCTCTGAAATACTTTCTTGCAGGTATATACTCCCTCTGGTTCTGAATGGCTGTTTTTGAGGTTTTCATGAAGATGATCACCTCCTTCCATACTGTCCAAGTTACCAGATGATCCCAGAAAGTATTCTAAGATATGGTTTGTTTACCCTGTAGAGCATTAAGACAACTTCATACTGAGAAGGATCATCATCATCTGATGATGATCTTTTGCTTCTAAAGAAAAGAGCAGTTCTGTAATGGATAATGTGCTAATACATTAATATTTCAGGAAAAGGAGTAAGGATATCAGGGTGAGTGGTGTAAATATGAAAGAAAACACACTAAGAAAGAGAGAACCATCAATTAGAATCCTCAACAATGTAATGATTAATTACATTAGGAAAAAAGCTCCCAGTATCTCAAGGCCTTAGCAAATCACCACACAAATTCAGATGCAGAATGCTTTCAGACTGTGCACTCAAAACCTCCACCTGCAGTAGCCATGTGCTGGTGATGCAACAGCTGGATAAATCTACTCCTCCACCCAGCCTCCAGCAGCTGACTCGAGAACGGCAAGGAGCATGAGAAATTTTTCATTATACTTTGATCATATGCATGTTCCTGATGCTTACACAGCCCTGCTTTCATGAGGAAGAAAAAGCCAAAAATAAAAACGTCCCAACTTAAAAGAGTTCCCTGTTCTAGTGGTATTTACACTGCTGCAGAAGCCTAAGGTTTGGGTTACTAACATGGACTGTTCACCACCAAGTTCCCAGGAAAACGCAAGCTGTGAAAGGTTGTGCTTACTTTAACTCCTTGACCAAAAGGTAAAACTCTTCTAGACAACTTTGCAGTTTTGTTTAAAAACTATTTTGGTCCTGATGAAATTTGTCATTATACAAAAACCACACTTACTACCTTGAAAAAAAACCCCAATCCCCTTGAAGCACTGTTTCATCTGTTCGAAGAAAAAAAAAAAAAAATAATCCCAAAGTCACTAAGTCTTGATTTTGCTGGAAATTCCATAATTATTTTCCCTACATTACTTGCTTGTACGGGGTGAATATGGTGAAGGTTCTGCTCTGAACATGAAGGTTCATGTTCTCAGCACACCCAATCCCTCTTTTCAGGAGAGCTCAATTCTGCCACGTGTACAGGGTGCTCAGTCACGAATAAGGTTTTTCCCCTATTCAAGGGCATTGCTTGATCATACCCAACAGCTCAGGCTGAAAGCACAGACCTGTCCATTTAAATGACTACTCATTTTGGTGCCTCACAATTGAGCTGTTTGCCCTAGGCAGTCACTGTGGCTTCTGCTCATGAGCATGCTTTGTTCTTCTATCTCCTTCCAGAAAATAGGAAGCAACAGCCTGACAGCAGAAGGGACAAGAAGACAGCAGAAACCTCTGTATCAGAGCTATCCTCACACATTTGCTTCCAGGTCTGGATGTACTTTTGGGCTCACAGTTGCTTATTCCAATCAAGTTTTGTCATGGGAGATTTTGACAGACATGGAGAATAACAACGTTTTTCACCTACAGTGAAACGTTCTGAAAGGCAAGATGCCTGGTGGTTAATTTTCTCCTTTTGGTAAATATGCATATAGCCTGTCCTGTTTTTGACTCGAATGATATTTGAAGTATTTTTAGAGGCAACCACTGGCTAGACCAAACATTCTCCCTTTCCTGAAATAGTAGCTCTATTTTATGGTCTCTGAAGCATCCTGGCTCTCCCCGTCCCAACTGCAAATCAGTTCTGCTGATCTACTTGATCAGAGCTCTTCCCCATACCTTCAGGGATGCTCCCAGTTCTACACAGCCCACCTCAGCCTTTGACTATCAGAGCTGTATTTCACTGAGCAGTATCACCCAGACAATCCAGCTTCTGGTCTCCTCTGGACAGAAGGGAAAACAACATGATGGTATCTCTGCTCTTCCCAGATTTCTTGACAAAGAGATGGTCCCGGGAAAAGGGACTTGCTCTCCAGCACAACCAGCAAGAAGAGATGTGTAAGAGGAGAAGTTCATTCCTCCATGGGCAATGAAAATCTTGCAGCAAGGATGGACCTGACTCTGAGGAGTGCTGGCTGAATTCCGTGTCTGTCTCTCAGATGAGTACCTAATGTACCTTGATTTCATTCAAGTTCAACGAAAGCATCACAGAGGAACAAGGTGTGCGTGCTGGAAAGGCACCAAATGGTGACATGTTTGTACTGCTCTTTGGCTAGAACAATACAGCATTTATCAAAAGTTAAACATTTACTCAAAACAGGGCTTCTGAACACTTTCTGTCACGCTGTAAATTGCTGTAATACAGCATGAAGTTCCATACAGAGGAGCACACACAATGGGAGAGGTAAAACAATTCTGCTGACTTCACCCCACCCCTTTTTGCTCTGTTTTCTTTTTTTTTTTCCTGAGCATGGGAAGAGTGGGAGTCTTGAATTCCATGCTTGTCCTGAAGGAGATAATAAATTACAACAGTATCTTTTCCTGTTTGATTTCACCCTTATTTAACTTAGTTAAGGAGGAAAAAATAGTAAAGATGGTGGTACAACAGAGAAAGTCATTGACTTAGGATTTGTTAGCCCTGTGGCCTTGATCCACTCTCAGCTTTTGTATCTGGATGCCTAAACAGAAGGAAGAGACAGGGGAAAAAAATTACACAGTCCAAAAAATTGTTTGCACAGCACATATCAGTAAAGTGTCAACCAAATCATCCTGCTTCTGGATGGCAAGGAATTTGCCCTAGAGCAGCAGACTGTGACTTAGGCACCAGAAGTTTAAGGTCTTGGGATAGAGAAACCCTTCTACTGCCATTTCTCAGTTTAGCAGGGTAGCAGCCTGTCCCAAGAGTCACAAAGCAGCCCTGTCACACAAAATCTGACTGGCTTTTTTTTTTTTTTGCTTTTTTTTTTCCTAGCATGCAAACTTTAAGACTGGTATTGCTTTAGCACTGTTAGTTGAGTGATGCTGATTTTCAGAAGTGCTCCAGCAAGTACTCAAGGAATTTAGTCTTTGTTTGAGCCAATTCTGGAGACACATATGTTCCCAGCCTCCAGAGGTGAGGGATTGGCCTGAAATCTCTAAAAAAAAGGGGCTGTAACTTGCATATTCCTTCTTACCACCCCTGCTGCAATGTTTATGTATTTATGTACAAAACCAATGCACAGTGACAAGACATCTAGGACTTCTCCAGGGAGAGAAACGACGTGGAAACCTCCCCCACCTCCCAAAGGGTACAAACTGGCAGATGGACAACTGCAACTGAGAGGAGCACGGAGCTGAAGAGCTTTTCCAAAAGTACTGGCTGTCCTGCCCTGCTGCCAGTGGTGTGTTTCCTCCTTTGTATTGTCATCTGATGCAGACTGGAAGGAATTGGTCCATCCACGGGGCTCAAGCAGCACAGAAATGCATTTAACAGGCGCCATGGAGGCACTGAAATAATTACCCAACGTGCAAGGTCACGGTGTGCTGTACTAAATCTTCCATGTACTGTAAACAGGCAGTTTCTGCAGGACAAAAGCACAGGCAACATTGTTTTGCTCACCTATTAGAGTGGCCTCACCTCCAGGATGGTTACAAAAACAGGATATGCGAATAGAGAGGAGAATAATCTCCATTTCGTCCTCAGGCCACGGGCTCTCCATCCCTCCAGCTTCTCCCAGCAAGCAGGGTGGTTTCACTCACACAGGGCTCGTGTTTCTGCCATCTGCCCACCACACTGGTGGGGAGGTTTGAAAAAGGACCCAACAAAGCAGGGCTTGTCTCTCTCCACCAGGCAAAGAGAAGCCTCAACTGGCACCCAGCAGGCAGCCTCTGCATCAACAACTAGCCAGGAGTCTGTCAAGGCTAAAAACAGCAAGAGACCTTCTTTCTGAGAAGTAATTTAAACAGAGTTGAGGCTATATCAGGAGCTGGAAAAGGGCCTATTGAAAGAGTGGTGGGGAGGGGGGAAACACCCCATCAAGTACACGTGTGATAAAGCTAAGGCAGCACAAAAATCCAGCTGACATCCAGCAGGAACCAAAGATTTGTTCACACCCCTTTCTGCAGAGCTCCTTGACTTAGAGCTCCTTCAAGAAGCCTCTCCTAATTCCAGGTAAGAGTGGCTAATGGCATTGCCAGGGAGGCTTTGTCACAGTTACCTATTGTCCTGTTACAGCAGGTGGGAAGAAAACACAGCTACTGGCAAGAAACCATAATTAAAACCCAAACATATTTGTATAAAATGAGTTAACACAGACAACAACCCCATAAGAGGAGGATGAAGAACTCCAATATGATCAAAACCTTATCCAGAAATGGAAATTCTTTACTGGGAACTCAGGAGAGGCACTGAGACAATTGTTATCTCCCGTTCAGTTTGAGGCTGGGCAAGCAGCTAGGGCTGAAAACACCAATTTCAGTCAGCTGCTCAACACTAGAATTGATACAGCAGTGATAACAGGTGTCTGTGGCATTAGTGTAAAATAAAAGTCTTTGAACAAACTAAAAGGAAATTTCCAAAACCAGACCTTATGTCAAAGTAAAACAAAAATACCACAGGGTGCTCCATCACTCCCTCAGCTTGGAGTCTGTTTCCCACTGAGTAGGGGGCCATAAAACAGTAAAAGCTCTAGAATTGGATCCCACAAAACACAGCATTTCTGAATAGCTGCTAACAATCTGGAGATAAGCCCTAGTTGGACGTTTAGCAAACAGCTGCTGGCATAAAAATTGTATGTAACACAGACCAACCAGAATGATCTTACCATCTCAAGGGGATTCAGTCTACTGAAACACACAGCTTCTTCATCAGTTATCAAAGATAGAAAAAGAAGGTGTGACTGCACACTGGAAAGACCTAATTGTTTAAGGCAAAAAAAAAAAAAAAAAAAAAAAAAAAAAAAAAAAAAAAAAAAAAAAGTAAATAAGAAGTATTAAAAGAAGCAATAAAATGGAGGACTGAAGCCAATCTTGTAATTTTCAGATCAAAATAAATTAACGTGGTCTGAAAATTAAAAACATCCCAGATTAAAACTCAGTCAGCCACACCATTAGTGCATTCCTCCCAGACCGAGTGGTCTGAGGAATTTATAAATTTGGCATCGTATAAAATGTGCTATTCCTGGCAGCTCTTGGAAATAGGGGAAGTGAAAAGGCCAGGAACACAGACAGAGCAACAGGGCCAGCCTCAGGAGCACAACTGTGGGCTCTTTGCTGGCATTTCCAAATATTTTAAGTCCCAAATCCAGAGCACCAAAGTGTGTTAGCAAGTTGTGCTCATCAGGCTCCCCTTGGGTGAATCTACAGCTCTGGCACATGCTGGGATTTGTAGGAAATCCACAGCAAGTTTAGTCATGTAATATTTATGGGTAGCAACATATAGACCTTTTTGCATTCTTTTAATTAAAAAGTGCAAAAGTCATGAGGTGAGATGTCCCTTTTGAAAGGTTTAATATGGACCAATTCTGAACTACAAAACGCTGCAACTTTTTATTTTCCACACTAAGGAAACACTTATAAAAAAAAAAAAAAAAACCAACCAAAAAACCAAACAAAAATACCCCCCACAATCAAAACAACAAACCAAATGGAAAATTCTTTTCCCACAAGGAAAAGCAGCTTTATGCACAAGATTATCTTTCACAACTATGCAGATAGCCTGCCTCAAGGGAATGGAAAGACTCGTGAGGCATCTGTCAGACACAGCAGCAAAAAGGTAGATGGCAAAGAAAAAATGAAAGACACAAAACCATACAAACTCCCTAACTACCAGGAGGGTTTGGCTAGAAGGACTCTTGCAAATGACCATATTTGCCCACAGCAATGACATCTACACTGGAAACAGAAAGCTTTTCTTGGCTAAGCCTGATTTTTTTAGTATTTGGAGTATTCATTGCAAGCATGCTGCTTCTTCAAATTTTAGGAACACCTGCATCTTAGCAAAAGGAAGGAACTCACTTCCAGGTCACAAAAGAAGTCCTCTACTGAATTTCCAAGTGGAGGCAAACGAAAGACTACAAAGTTACTGGTATCTGTTCAAAGATCTACGTGTCAGAGCATATTAAATGTACCCACTCCATCACACAATTCCAGTTCAGTTCATTGCCACAGATCCAATCTCCATCAACCCAAGAGCTTGTGTCAGCCTTCATGAGTTACTCCAGACATTGATCTGTGCCCCTGTGACAGAAAGTAGCTCTACCTGTCACTCATTAAGGACTGAGGAAGTGAGAGCTTGGTGCACAGCAGTACCTCAGAGGCAGAAATGCTACACTCTGCTCAGGAACAGCTTTGTCCTGCTATTCTACAATTAACCAAATTGATGCCCAGGGTATTCTGGGCCTAAACACTTATTCCTTATTGAAAAGTGTGTTGTGCCTAGGATAGTTGCTCCTATTCCAAAATATGTTCAAGAGAGATGAGGCACCTCATGGAAGTGCCTTGTGACAGTCCTTGGCTTGAGGTGGGACGGTGAGGAGCTGTGAGCTATGGACTGAAGGGAAATTTGGTCTTAAAAAGTGTGCTCATCAAAAGATATCTGCTCCTGACACAAGCCAAAAACCCAGAGAGAAACATACAAAGCCTCAGGAGACAAAGAAGGGAACCTGAACCTCTCCAGCAAGAAAATATTCTCCAGCTTCCTTCTGCACCCCAACCCCGTTAGCTCTGCAGACCCTTGGGACACCTGGCATCACATCCCACCCCACTCCCTCCATTCCCTGAAGATCATAAGAGCATCTTTGATTTGCAGGAGGTAGGACATAGGTAGAGAGAAAGGATCCTTCAGGTTTAGCAGCTAAGGAACTTCTGAGATTCTGTTTCTAAAAGCAAGGAAAGGCAAAGGCAACGGGATGAATCAGAGGTGCAACACAGATGTAAAAGCAGAGCCAGTAAGAAGAAAGGAAGGAAACAATAACCAAAGAATGTATTTCTTCAAAATTCACACATCCTAATGCTGCCCACTTCCTTTGCACTCCCTCAGCTGAATTTCTGTCCATGTAAATAAACATGTGCAATGGGAATTCAGCTCAGGACCTTGCTCCCATTACTGTAACTTGCATTTAATTGAAATGCGCAATCCCATAGAAGTCCAAACTTTAACCCATTTGGGTGGAGTGACTATTATTACAAGCTTCACATTTTTCCTAAAACTCCAGCTGCTGGAACTGTAAGACTCCGTGAGAATCCAAAGATCTCAGTTGCAGGATTTTTGTTTTGTTTATTTTAAAAGATAACTCAAGTTCTCATGCTTGTGGAGAAATAAAAATAAATAAAAAGGAAAAGCTTAAAACTATGACTTGCAGGTTTATTAAAGGCTCAGAAACCAGCAGAGGAGAGGAAAAAATACTTCCCATCTTTTCAAAAAAGCTTATGATTCTTTTAGTTTCCTAACTGCTAACTCCTTTGGGTTTTCATTCTGCACCACCTTCTCTCCAATGACTTTTTTATTTTTTGCAGAACATAATTATTTCTCAATAAAGTGATAGATTAGAGGGACCATTCTTCCTGCAGCTTTAGTGAAGGTGATCATATTTGACGAGTCCAAAGCCATTTCTCTTCCATGCATATAAGAAGATGTAAAATTATTGCAAGGGTTAGTTTAGACCCCAGTGCAGGAGATGAGAGGGAAAAGACAGATCTGCTACAAAGCTTCTTAGATAAAATATAAAAAGTTAACAGAACATTTATGTAGCTTCAAAACAAAGGGATCAGGCCACAGTCTGTCATCAGGTTTGTACCTATCACCTAATCAATGCCAACAACAAATGAAAGCCTGGACAAGCACAGAATATTCCTGACTCTCCATGGGCATTTTTCTGGGAATTCACTAGAATGCCTTATCTGCAATACCAACACCATTAATGCCAAGGGAGAAAGAAAACACCCAAGACATTGCTTTAAAAAATTGGTTCCATTACTTTTTAATGGTGGTTTCAAACTGTTTTCAGGCTATGCTTTAAGTCTCATCATCACCTGGTTCACGTGGTTTCATTTGGTTTTGAAAACACCCTGTGGAAGCAGGGGAGCAGCTTTGTGATGCAAATGTGTTTTATTTGGTAGCACCAGATGACCACACCAGCACCACACCAGACCACCTGCATCCCCTCCTACTACTTTATTCTTCCTACTGCAAGAATAAAGTAGTAATCAAAATTCATTTTCTTCACAGATGTCATGAAAGAAGTTGAGGTACACTTTGTCCAGTTCTAATGTTTTTTATGGGTTTTTTTATATATATTTTCATGGAAAAAAAAAGAAAATATTTCTTTCTAAGCAGCTTCCAGCTTCAGGACTCTCAAGTTGCAGAACTGAAGTCTAATAAGCAACGCAGGATCATTGGTGATAAAGATGAGAGACAGAATGAAGTGCAAGCAAGAGAGCACGCATGGGTGTGGATGTATCATTATTTTAAGCTATGCATAAGCACAGCTTGACCAAATTAAATTTTCAGTTAAACTGCCATTACTCAAACACAGATCACGTGCAGTTAATTAAAAAACACCTTCTAATAATTCTCACTGGGTAAACTACAGCTATGTAACAGCGATGGAGACATTTACTGAAATTCACTCAGACCACTGTGCTGGCTAAAGAGGTTAAGCACTGGAGAAGAGGGCAGAGAGGTGCACTGCCATCTCACTGCTATGCTGCAATCCCAGAAAGCCTGGCTGGCTGAAGAGGAGTTACTGAGCTCACAGAGCTGTGTGAATAAAAAAATTCCAGCCATTTTCAAGTCTGCCGCGAGGTTTCCTCTCCCTCCTCTGCACTATCAAATGCTACTGACCACAGCTGGAAAAGACATATAAAATGAAATGGAGCCCTGTCTGCTACCAGTACAAACCCACTAATGAGAAGTTATTAAAAATATCCTATTCATTTCACCCACAAGAACAGTTCCCCAAAAAATTTATTGTCAACGTAGACCTCAGCCTGAATGGCAAAGCCAGTGATCAAGCTCAGCCTTTTCTACACAGATTGCAATACCACAGCACAATGCAAGCAGCACCTACTCTTGATCTATCCCCACATTTTTATCATGCCTAGGGAGTTAACAATCAAATTTTTTTCATCTTCAGGGCAACAACTGCTCAGGCCAAAGGAAGAAAGCAAGGAATTGTTTCATTTGGCATTCCCTTGTATCAGTACATTCACCAAGCAGCTCTTACGTAGAACTTGTCATGGTGATTCATCTTACTGCATCCAAGCCTGTTGTACTGCCCCAGTAGGTATTCCAGCTACAAATGAGTCATAAAGGCCCTGAACGTGGTGCTTCGTAGAAAAAGCTGAATTCTCCATCAAAGGAGTTTCAAGAAAAAAAAATTAAAAGAACAAAACGGAAGCGCCATTACTTGGGGGTGAGGGGGCTGGAAAAAGGGAAAGAATACATGAATAAATAATGTGGAAGTAAACAAAGTCCTTGCCGTGCTGAGCACAGCTGGTCTACAGCATTTATAAAGTCTCTGGTTACAGAGTCAGGGCCATTTCCCCAAGGAAAGAAAAGCCCTGTATTGCCCAATATGGCAACATGAACACATAGGGAATATGCATTGACGTGTTAGTGCTGAGGAAAAAAAGATTTTGAGAAAATCACCAACCTACAGCAATTCTAAACAAACAAACAACCTGATGCTGCCAGAGGACTTGCACAGAGATGCTGACACCAGAGCCAAAATTCTTACAAACTCAACAATCAGCGTGCTGTGTCAGACCTAAACACTACCAACTTTGCCTCTTTGAAGCAGTTACGTGGATAAGAGAGCAGCCTATTATAAAGGGCAGACACTGAGTAAATCATTGCCCCTGCTCAGTTCTGAGAGGGAGAACAAGCTGTTCCTCTTTGCTCTGGACTCCCCACCCGTGTTCAGCACGTGCACTGACTCTGTGTGAGTGGAACCTGTGCCCTTTCCTGCACGGAGATGGGAAAGGCAAGAACCTCACAAGCATTGAGCAACACAAACTTAATGCCACAGAAGTCTGTTTTCCACCCTAATTAGCTCATGGACTTGTATTATTCGTTTCACTCTGCCAGCTCGCTTTGGTTTTGTTATCTTGATTGATGTCAACACTAGCATTGCTCAGAAAAATTGGGCTTTTAATGCCAGCATTAAAAGATGTTCCTGCAAAGCCAGTCTGCCCAAAGCCAGTCCTGTAGGAAAGGGATGAGGTGCAGCACACTGATGGAGCACAGCCATAGCACACCCATAGGGTTGTTTAAACTGCATTCAGGCAGAGAGCCCATGGAATTCAGAGCAGGCCACAGGCAGTGCAGCTCCCTGCTTTCTCAGGGCCACAATAAATTACCACCACAGCAGCAAACTAAGTGGGAAGTCATGTTTTCCAACAAGCATGACAGCATGAGACACCTGCGTTCATTCTCCCTCCCTGGAGGTGGGCACATACAAACAGGCAGCCAAATGCACAATCTTACAAGAGTCAGGGAGAGCTCTTCTAAACTTGCTGCACTGCTGCACTGATGCCTATGAAAGATTTTAGCTTTCATAGTTTCAGATTCTGTGCTGCCTAGGGATGTCATTTTGAGCCTCATACTAAGTGTTGGTAAGCTCTCTTCACAGAACAAGTAGACAAAACAAATCCTTTCCTGCTGAGGACCTGAAAGGAAAACTTTCAGGCCCAAAAGCACAAACAAGGGTGGACTGAAGGGAGGAACAAGAAGGATGGGACCTCACAACCTGAAGCTGTAACTGGACAATTAAACCCCAATATGCAAATGGACCAAAACTGATAAAAATGTAAAATCTCGTGATGGGGCACCCATTGTGTGTGGCCATTCCCAACCCATCCTGGGTGCAGCCTTGGTCAGGCTCCTGTAATGCCCAGGGTGGGTCCTGGAAACCTTTTAAGAGATATCTACTTTATTCTCTAGCTCTGTCCAGCCTCTGTTTCAGGTCAGCCTTCCTAAGGCATCAGCACAGAGCTAGTCCAAATACCCAAAACAATATAGCCCAAGAGTCAGTCAGGGTTTGTTTTGCTCAGCTGGAGAAAAGCCTTATTGCTTTGTAAGGAAGCCAGCTCAGTATAGCCCTGTCTCAGGGCACACAGACATTCTTTGGCACTACATAAACACCATGAACAACTATCTTGCTCCAGTGTTAGTTCCTTCAGATTTATTCACAAGAGGCATGCCTTCTGTTGAAAGACCAGGATTTCTGCCCAGCACTTCCAGCTGATCCTGGTGTTACAACTTCCTTCTGAAAATCATAAATCCCTGCTTTCCAGTTCAAGAAAGCAATCCATTAGTCAGAGCAATCTCCTAGCAGTAAGAAAGCACTGACTGAATTTTCACTCCACCCAGTTCAAAGGTCAGAGAGTAGTTTTCCATCCTGCATTGCTCTATACCACGCAGACCAGGAAGCTGAACCAAGCCTTCCACACCTGAAGCCAGTCCCTTAACAGCCTACCATGCAACAGCACACTCACGTGCACACACTCTCTCTCTCTCTCAGTTTCTTCAGAACTCTCTTTCATTTTCCCCTAGGAAAAAAAAAAAATAGCAAAACTGATGAGTCTTGCAAAATACTTTGGCTCCGAAAACAAAACAAAACAAAACAAAACAAAAAATTCGACAAAATCCCAAGTCCAATTTTTCTGAGCAATGCTAGTATTGACATCAATTGTCAAGATAACAAAATCAAAGTGAGCTGGCAGAGTAAAACTAATAATACAAGACCACGAGCTAATTAGGGTGGAAAACAGTGGCATTAAGTTTCTATTGCTCAATCCTTGTGAGGTTTCAGGTGGTGTTAGACAGATCTGGAATCCTCACTATTATATTGGCATGTGTCTAGAGCAAATACTATGCACTCATCGAAGTTGCTCTAGTATTTTCAGGAATGCAAAGATGAGCTAATAAAAAATTAGATTTAATTTTAATATAGCCTATTTTTAAAAACATCAGAAAAAGGGACATTCTCTTTAGAAAGCCATTTTACTTTCACTGACTGCAGGGATGGAAAAAGGAAGGAGAAAAAAAAGATTCAGAAGCCACATTCCTACTCCTCTGCCTTCTTGAATGACTCCATTATGAGGCTGAAAAGGAGATTTAATTAAATCAGTTCCACTTACCAACCAAACCTCACCTGTTTCTTTGCCAGAGACACCATTCCTTCTTGTTCCCAAAGGAATATTGAGAGGAGGGAGACAAGAGCAGCAAAACTGGATTTTAAGAGCAGGAAAGCAGAGGGGGCTTTAACTTTTAACCCAATGAAAAAAAAAAAAAGAAAAAAAAAAAAAAAAAAAAAAAAAAAAAAAAAAAAAAAAAAAAAAAAAAAAAGACCACAGTGGAAAAAAACCCAAACAGAGATATCAAGCATTCATTAGTGCCAAGGCACCACTGCTACAGCTCTCCTCCTGAAGATCCAGGATACCACATGCCAAAGTCTTGGATACTAAAAATAAGTAAATATTCTAAAAGGGCTCCTGCTGAATTGTACTTTCACAGCAGAAGCTGGATAAGGTCCAAGAAGAACCATGAAACTGAGGCTTTCTGTATATTGCAGCCATCAAAATATGCAGGGAGTTAAAAGACTGCAAGGAAACCCTGCACTGTGGTAGCCCCTGCTAAACCTCATAACCATCTCTTTCTCCTCAGCTGTTGTATGAGGGGAGAAAAATTATTACCCTCTGAAAATTGAGAATCAACTTCTTTAAACAGATGAGTCAGCAGATGTAAACTTCAGCAAAGCTAATTCCCCAAGCTGCTGACATCACCACACACATACAGAGACCACCTAGGAATTCCTGCAGGCATGCTACTGCTCTGAAAAACATGGAATAAAAAGCAGAGCAGCCTCTGCGATGCTAGGTGTTGCTTTACTGTGATTACCCAGGGTAACAGAGCTGCTGATTACCTCAAATAGTCTGAGTGCTACGCATTTTGCTCTTCAAAAGCTTTCATGTAGCATCACCTCACACCCAGCTGTTTGTGACAACAGAGCTGGCATCACCCTGGTTCCCTGCTTACACAAAACAAGTCCCAGCACTGTCAGGGGCTCTGGAGCAGCTGCTGAGAGCAAAGGGGGACTCATTTCTGCACAGGTCACCTCTGCCCAGCCACGCTCTCAGCAGCAGCCCTCACCCACAGCTTTGAGGGGGCTCAGGTAGCACCAGGGATCAGCAGCTGTCACATTCTGTCAGCCACAACCCGGATTTTTGCCCTGAACTGAGGCAGCACTGCAGTCAGCTGGCTGGATTTGGAAGAGAAGAGAAACACAGTGCTGTCACTATGCTCGCTGCAAATAATATTAAAAAGTTGCAGCTCTACTATTCCCCATACTGGAGCAGAAAAAAATGCCATTATTTAAATCACCTGCTGATAAAACATCAATGATATAAGTTGGGCTTGACCAGAGCCACCCATGCAGGCCTGTGGCCAGATCCAGACAGAGCCACACATGTTTTGGACCATGCCAGACCTCCCCAGCCATGACACAACCCCCCCAGCCTGGCTCTACCCCAAGTTTCACTTCTGCAGGAGGAGAGGGAAGCCCAAGGTCACCCATCCCTGAACCTCTGTGGGCTGCCTGAGCTTCACAAAGCTCACCAGTTGCCCAATTTGATAATAAATCACACTGTTGTCTCTGCCCTGACATTACAATGTAGGTTCACATTCACTGCTGGACACACACCATGCCACTGCAGGATGCCAATTCTCATGAACAAAAGATCCAGCTAGTTAAACAGAAAAATAAATCTCAGCTGCTAACAGGAGGGAAGGGAATTTTCAGTCCAAATAGCTGCAGGATTTCTTAAGAATATATTTTTTTTTTTTTCTAGCTGGAATAATTCAAACCTAGAAGAAGCCTGTTATGCCAAGCACAGTAAGTTAAATCCACAGCCACATCTGAAACAGGCATCTGGCTCACTAATAAGAGATTTTGCACTTTACCTAAACATCAGTATAAAGGGAAATCTCACCATGGCAATGCCTACAGACATCACAAATTCCTTTTACTGCAGAAATGTAATACTACCTTACAGACACAGAAAACAACATTCGCATTCTGGACAATACGGACAATCAGCAAATTGTATTTTATTTTGTCTGCTTCTTTAAACAGGAGGAGAAAGAGTAGGCTGAACTGCTCACTATCTGTTTTGCAGATTAAGGTGACACTGACAAATGAAAAGTCAATTTGCCAAAAAATTCAAAGAATTAACTTTGTAAAAGGAAACAGAGATACTGAAACGTATTACAGCTGCCTTTGACTTTGTAATGCAAAGCACTGTGCTGAACCATGGAAATCAGAAAGCCAACCCGACTTGGAAACAGATCAGTCTGCATTTCCCTGTAAGCAGTAAACAGGAGAAAAGGCTTTCAGTTTAAGGGTTTTTGTTTTTGTTTTTTTTTCAAAGCAAAATATGCAAAGAAAAAGCAGCTTTTCCCATCTGCCATCAAACTGATTATCTGCCTTTTGATATTTGTATCTTTTACAGCAAATGCACTGTTTATCACTTTCCTAGTAAGCATTCAGTGCCTCCCCAGCAATTGTGTACCCAGTTTATATTTTGAAGTGCCTTTGCAACACATGCATTGCCTGCCTGAGAAAACAGCTAGTTTTTCTAACCCATCCCTACTCAAACAGAGCACAAATCAGAGTTTGACCACGTGACTACCTAAAGAAATCACCAGAAGATTAGGCACAGATGATTATACATTTCTAAATCTTTACAACTATTTCAAGCCCCAAGGTGTTTTAGGTTAGGGACACTGCTCTTCATGGCTTGGGATTCTCTTCCTGGGAATCTGCACACAAAATACAAACAAACAAGACATCACACAGCTCCTCTGGCAGGACTGTTCAAAGCCCAGTGCTGTATTCACCCCAAGTCACATTTACAGATGCTGTTGGTCCTTTCAACTACTCTAAGAAATACGTATGACCTTTCACAAGATCCCCTGCAAACTGATGGATGGGCCAAAATGACCAACAGTAATTTCAATTTTTACCAGTCCATAACCCCCTGGTGCCCACCTCCTGAGGCACTTTTGCAGGCTGTCCTGCCAGGGGATGGAAAAGGGCAAGGAAAGACGAAGCTACCTAGCCGTGACTCGGAACAGAGGGCCTCTGCTGGGGTGTAAAAACCACAGAGTGTTCTTAAAAAGTTGCAGGCTAGCAGGAGAGCTGATGGGAGGAACAGTGAGATTCACACACTGAGTGTCAGCGTCACTTGGGAGCTGTCAGACCCTGCACCACGGAGATAAAGGCTGCACATGTGAGGTAATTGCCAGTTACTCCAGGCTGTCAAACATCTCAGTGGAACATTGTCATCTCAGTGGAACATTGTCATCTCAGCGGCAGGCAAAGCGAAGTAACTGTGTTTTAAGTAAGTCTACATTCATCCAAAGCACACCTCACAAAAATCACAGGGGGGTGGAGGCAGTGCAAATAGAAAGCACCCATCATTTGCCCTTAAAGCAGACTCAGAGTTTGTGACAAAGCCCTCAGTGCCAGGCTTTGTGCCCATCTGTGCAGCATACCTGCTCCACACTGCTACAGTAACGCAAATCCTCCAGCCATGGCAGCACAATGCACCTGTGTCTGCAAAGCCTTGTTATTTCAGCTGGCAGAGAGAAGATGAAACTAAAAGGGAAATCCACTGGTGCATACAGAGCCTCAGTCACACAGGCAGGACAGGCTGGGCTCCTGTTGTGGCTGTAGGATGGAGAAGGTTCAAAGCCTGCCATGGCATTACTCGGTTGTCAGGGAAAATTCCTTGAGCAACCATCCAGGAGCCACTCTCACCACCTGAGCTGGGATGAAAGCCCCTTTGCAGCTACACACCCCACAGGCAGAACAGGTTTTCTCACCAGCTCTATCCCAGGTTTCCTAGAGCAGAGTCTCAGACCCCTGGATCCTTAAAGCAATTTATTCATGGCTTAGCAGCAGAGAAACAGCTCAAGGTGGTGTCTTTGAGAGGGAACCTGAACAAAGGAACTCCTGGGCTTTTATCCACTCACAGCTGAAGCACAGGGAAGTCTGGGACCTTCCTGTGGAGTCTCTGGCTCCTGCTGTGTCTGTGAGTGTCCAGTCACCTGGAAGTGCCACGGGCCCCCGTGCCCTTTACCATCAGAAGGGTTGGCAGTTCACAGCCTCTTGTCTCAGGCTCTGGAGCTCAACCTGCAGCTGCACCCCAAGCTGCCTGCACTGCATGTGTTCCTCAACAGCTTGGAACATGGACATCTGGGGCACTGAAGTGGCTCTGGAGCCACACAGGGGGTGCCAAGCAGTCCTATCCCCATCACAAGAGCTCAGATGGGGTTGGCAGTTCAAAACTCAGGCCGAGGACCAGGACTGGCCCCTTCAAGAAGCCTCCCTTGCTTCCCTCACCACAGAACAGTGCATGCATGCAAAGGCTTTGCTGACTCTGCTGAAGGCTGTAGGGATGTTGCTATCCCTGGAGATCACTCCCTTCCTGCTGCCCCGGGGGTGGGGGGCAAAATGCTCTGACTCCTTACTCCATGGTGAATCCATGCCTGGATTTCCTGATTTAAGTACAGGCAAGGCACCTACCTGGTCCGTGCCAGAAAGCATCCACCTGTGGATGAACAGCAAGGTTATTTCCTCACTCCATCATCTGCTGCCATGCCCTGCACAGTCCTCAGGGCAGGAACTGCCCACAGCTGCTGCTGGGGCAAACCACGACAGATGTTGTAAACCCTGACAGATGTTGTCTTGACCCAAGCTGGTGCCTCCAGAGTTTTTTTCTTCTGGTTGTATCAGTACCTTGTCAGCAGCTGGACTGGGCAGCTTCAAAAGAGCTGGTAAAGGTGGTGTGCCACAGAACCTGAGGGGGAAAGCTGAAGCTGAGAGCAATGAAATTGGTAAAACAAACACTTTTGGGAGGGCTCTCCAGCTCTGTAAAAGCCAAGAGATTTGCAACGTGACCACAAATGGCCAAGAGCTGTCTTCTCCCAATACTCAACATCTAAACCGCTAGTGCAATTAAAAAGCAAATATTTTGTGAACTAGAAAATGGAAAACAAAATTGGTTTTTGTTTAGTTGGGTTTTTTCTTTTTTTTTTTTTTTGTAAGTTATTCTCTGTTTCTGGAAGTCTGATTTTTATTAATGTAATATTTCTGTTAGCAGCCTTGACTACGTAAGGCATCTGTAGAAAGTTTTTGTTGCTAACTTAATAGTGAAAATCTAATAGAGGTTCTATTTAAATTTTCCTATTAAATTGACGTCAATCGCAGTCTGAGAATCAGATTGTTACAACCCAGACTATGAAAAAACCATTCAAGTCAGATGCTATAAATGCAGCCACTGCACATTGGTAAGTGTGTTTTAATATTTTTAATCAGGTCTCTGGGTAGAGCCAAGATACACTTGGCATAGAGATGAGGGGAAAAATTATAAAAATGTAGATGTTTTTTACTTGGAAAGTCAATTATAATTTATTTCCAGAAAAACTGAAAAAAAACCCCAAAAACCAGAATACACACACAGAATTGCCCTTTAGCAAGCAGATGTACAAATATAAAAGTAACTAGAGCTTGATGTCTTAATCAGCACTTGCCACACAACAGGCTAAAGATAAGGCATCATCTTCCCTGTAAGGTCACTTCCACGGGAACATTAAGGGATCCCAAAAAGGAAGGGGGAATAAGGGAATCCTATGGCAGTGGTGGAGCAGCTGAATGGACTGAATAATGGTACAGTAGAAAGAAAAGGAATTGTGTGCAGGGAGAGGAGACTTTTGTTTGGAGATCAGAAGAATTTCCTGAGAACAGGATTACAAGAAATCGGAAAACTCCAGCTAAGGTTCCCCTCAAAGGGACAGCAGGATCCTATAGCTCATCCAAACCTTATGCACTTTGGAAGAAATTCATCCTCCTCAAAGCTGTAGATTTTTACAAACAGACCAGCAGAAAAGCAGGTAAAATAAATGCATCACAAAGCAGTAACAAAGAGCTGTGCTGGAAGAGAGATGGCTGGGATGCCCTTCTTCCCCTCTCCCATGTTTTCTCCCAGAAATCCGTGGGTATGGCCTGGGGTCCCAGGGCACACAGCACTGATGCTTCTCTTGCCAAAAGCCACAATGAGATCAAAGAGAGCTGAGAAGAGTAGAAAGAAAAAGTCCACACAAATATACACGGCTCTATTATTTGTAATTGTTCACTGCTACAAAGAGGGCCTGAACCCTTATCAGATTTCAAAACCTTTTGGGGATGTGTAAAAGAAGGATGAATCAGAGCAGAAAAGCCTGAAGAGTTTTGTCATTTTTCCAGCAGAGGTGGACTACAGAAGTCGTATTTTCAACTCCAACAGAAAAGGATTGGAGCTTTGTGCTAATTATAAAATTACTTAGAATATCAGCCAAATCACAGATCCTTTTGTTAACTAGAAAACCAGCTGGGTAAAACTTCTCTTCTAACCCACAAGATACTTGTCAGGCCTGCAATAATGAGTTTTGAAATCAAACAGGTTTTTAAATTAAAAACCAAACTAAGAACACAAAACTGCTGTTTTTAAAAAAAGATAAATTACAGTTTACAGAACTTCAGATTGTTTCTTATTTAATACTAACAAGGCTGTAAGTTACATACAAGTGTTAGGAAAGTGAATTCTCTTTCCAAAACATTTTTCAAGACTCTTGGCAATAATAACCAGCTTGGGCTTGGATGTTAGATTAAGGAGAGGGGGAAAAGAGCCCTGTGACCCCCATTGCATGTCAGAGTAAGGAATGGTCATTCCAGTGCAGGCACCAGCTACCTGCCACAGACCTGACCTCTGTCTGGGAATTATGGACACTGAAAAACTGAGCAATGCCAGCCAGTACTGCAATAGAAAATGAAGTTGCTGGAGCCCTCAATGCATCCCTGTCTCTTATAAAGAATTTTATTTACCCGATGCAAACACAAAAACATTCGACTTCCTTCAAAGCAGTGACCTGCTGAGATCCTGCGGGCGCCGAAACGCCTGCCCACGGCAGCCCTGGGGAACGCAGCCTCGCCGTGATTCCACGGGGGGACATTTGCTCTGCACAGAGCAGCAGGTTTCCTGTGCAGGGCTGGAGAGATCCCAGCATGATTGATGGTGCATTGTTACGGGCCCGTCTAGACGTGACTCGCCCGCTCAGGAACCGATAACAGCGAGCCCAGGACAAGGCCAGCCCAGCAGAGGCACAGCTCCCTGGCACAAACCTCTTTTGGACAGCCTCCTCTGCAGGCTGCTCTCCTATGGCCAGCCCGTTCAGGGGGAGGGGAAATGCAGGGTGAACTCTGAGAAGCGCCCACCACAGCCTTTCCCGGATCAGCCGTGGGGACTCTGCAGCCCTCCCACGTCACTTTGGCCAGCTGGGAATGGCTGCCCAAGGTACGGCTCCAGCAACAGACTCAACCCAGGCTGGAGCACACACTGGGAAAGAGCTGGGTGCCTCCTCTGGGGCTTTGGGCAGGATCTGATGGCTTACTTTTGCTGTTGCCTTAATGGCTGAGACAGAGGCCAGACAGAGTTATAAAAATAAGGGGAACATTTATTAAAGGCCTTCAAGGCCACATCCCCACAGCAGTGGCTCTGCCCGGATGGCTCCAAGGTGGAAGCAAAAGGAAGGAGAGTCACGAGATTCCCCCCTTTTTACAAGTTTCAGTCCATCTGCATACCCCACTGTCCACTGTCCAATCAACAACTCCACATCACGGTGTTCCATCCTTCCTGCTTGCCTCCTCTCTTCCACATTGTTTATCTTCCGGGCCTGGAGCTCGGAGAGAGTGTCCTTGAAGAAGCTAAAACCAAAACTGCCCTGCCCCCCATCGCCCTGTGATCGAGTCCCAGCACCACTTAATACAAAAGCAAAAACGACCCACCAGAACAAGACAGGAAAACCCAGAACCTATGGCCTCATTGCCATGCCAGTAAATGCCATTGCCTAGCCAAGACGCAGCTTACTTTGGCAGAAGGACTCTGCAGGAGGATCAGCAACAGCACCAAGAGGACTTTCATGCTTGGAATAAGCGTGGCTGCACCTGGGCTTCTGTTGACAGAATTATGCTGGTAAAAGTGGAAGGGGGGAAAAACGGGGGGGTGAAATGGCTTCCTGACCAACCAAATGTGCCAGCAAAGTCAGAAAGTGTAGAGTCGGGCTTGGGAACGAACCACACCGCAATCCCTGGCACGCGCTGCTTTAGTGGAAATCTCAATCACAATAACCTGCAGTAATTAAATGGACCACGGAAGGACTTTTGCCCTCAGGGAAGGGATAAAAAGAATAATATTTCCTTCAACAAGCTGGAACACGTCCAGCACCAGCACGACTGTGCAGGACTGGGTGTAGAAGAACCAGCCTCTCACGCGACAGCCACTGGCAGGGAAACCAGATAGAGAAGTGTGGGAAATGCAAGTGCTTTCTCTTTTCAGTCCCACAGCATTCCTTGACACCTGAAGCTGCTACTCCAAGGAGGAAAAAAAAAATAATAAAAAGCACAGCTGACTTGGAAGTCAGCCACTGTGCACTGCTGCTTGGAGAGGTAGGTGTGAAGACAAACTGCAAGTCTGGAGCATTCCTGGAGGGAAGCACTCACTGACTCCTTTCTGCAAGCAAGCTCATTTAAAACTTCACTTCTTCAAGGGCAGGTCCTGGACCAAGTTTGGCCAACCAGAAGAGCCCTCAGAGGTGTGTTGGTTTTGCACGGTCGGATTTTTGGAAGCAGAGGTGGCTTCTGTGAGAAGCTGCTGGGAGCTCCCACCACATCCAGCAGAGCCAGTCCCTGATGGCTCTGAAGATGGACATGCTGCTGGCCAAGGCTGGGCCAGTTAGAGATGATGGGAATGCCTCTGTGAGAACAGATTCAAGAAGAAAATCAAAACAAAGTAGTGCAAAGTGTTAATTCCAGCCAGAGAAGAGAAGGAGGTG
>VWYO01021028.1:27146-58164 GCA_013400275.1 Rhadina sibilatrix | reverse complement strand
GCAGCAGGTTTGGGAGGACTCAGGTGGCAGCAGGTTTGGGAGGACTGCTGCTCGTGAGAGTGGAACCACGCTGGAGAATTCCACAGAGAGCTGTCTCCTGTGGGAAGGGACTCCAGGAGAACAGCTTCTCTCCCTAAACCAAGAGGAAGAAAACCGTAATAAATTCACCCTGTACCTCTAAGCTGAGCCTGTTCTACCCTTGGAGTGTTTTCTCCCAGTCCTTCTCTCAGCTCATGAACCCTTCATTAAATGTTTGTCTCCTCTGCCCAGCTGTGGCAGGGGAGGGTGAGTGAGGGTGGGTCTCTATGTTTGGCCAGTGTCTAACCACAAGAAGAGGAAATAAAGATGGAAAGGCCTAAGTAAGGAGAAGAAGCTAGGTAGAGTCCCCACAAGGTTCCAGCCAGCTGGAAATGGATGTGTGAGCAGCTGACACGTGCCATGGAGAGCATGGGAATGCTGGGACAAGCAATGGTGTGCCTGTCTCCCATCCCACACAGTCTCCCTCCTGAGTACAGGTGGAGAAGAGAGCAACTTCAGGAACAACGTAGCAGCTCAGTACTCGAAAATCTGTCTCCATTTGTGGAAGCTGAAGAAGGCTTCATCATTCAATCTAGCACAGCATTTGTTTTTCAGGCAGATCCAATTATTTTTCAACGTGCGAGCTCTTAAAGCTGACAGGATGCATCCTTTTCCTATCCCACCAGTACACCAGTTTTTATGGAAACTATGTATCTAAAAGGACAAACAGTTACCAATTCTCCTTACAATAACATCCATCCTATTTTTGTCATCACTTGAAGCCTTGTTTAAAGACATCTGAGATTATAAATTTGCTTTACTTCTTTCTGGTTGACTTAGCAAATCTTCCCCAAATCAAATGTTAGTCACACATACATTCTCTAAAACTTAATGCTTAGCAACACCCAAAATAATAAACTCTACAGGATTTTTTATGAGTCAGTGTGTCTACACTCCTGTCCTACTAAATATCAAACTCCTTCCTTTGATCAGTTGGCACTAATGTCACTGTGCCTGACTCTGGCCACACTCATGCATTAAGCAGATCTACTCCTACTTGAATTTCTTATTTAATGCATTTACAAGTTTTTAAGGGGGGAAACCAACAAATCCCTGCATCTATAAATTTTTTTTTTTTTTAATCAAACGTGAAATCTTTAAACTCTTTTATCACAACCGTGGCCACAACACAGCTGGCATCTCCAGCACTGCAACCATGGATTCACGAAGATATTCTGTAATTCCCTTCCCAGGAATTCCTTAATACAGATTACCAGGCATTAGGGAATCCTGGACAGATTAATGAGCAGCTGAACGTGTAGTCAGCAAAAGAGGAATGTCCTTTCTGAGCCCAGAAAGTAACAAAAACGTATATGCTCATATTTCATCGAAAGCACAAAACAGAACAGATGTGCATAGGGGAACACGTTTTAGGAAAGGCCCAGTGTTTGTCCAGCATTGTTCTTGTGTGCAAACTGACAGGCAAAGAGAGCATCAGCTGCCATGAGTAACATCCACACCCTCTCTTTCTGTTCATAACAGGTGAGACCAGAATGCTTTTAAAAGAATTATGACAGTTAATGAAATCTTCCACTACATCGTACTATAAAATCAGTGTCTTGTAGTCAAATACATAATACAGTGAAAAATGAAGCTGTCTGTATTAGCTGGAACATAGCTGGGAAATGGCATGTTTTCTTTGCTGTTATATTTTATCTACCACTACCATTTCAATACTTCAGTCGCCTCTTGCTTCTTGAGTGCATGGCAAGTCAGATTTTACAGGTCAGAGAGTAAAAGAAGAAAGCAGAAATCCATTTACCTACAACTTTGAATTCTACAAACCCTATTTAGGCACAGCTATTCACATTTGGTCAGCTACTGTACATGTGTGGGGAAACTGTTCTGAAAACAGTAATTTGGCAAAGGCACTAAAAACACACAGCCAGGACATTTGCTGAACAGAGTTACGTGTAAACTCCGTGAAGGGGGTTAACACAAAGCCAGGAGTGGTGGTATTCTAAACACTGGTAGTAGCAGCAGCATAAAACTTAAGCAAGCAATTTAGACAACTACATGGCACATTCTCTCTCTTTTCCTTTACAGAGGAGAGAAGAAAATGATGGCAGAGGTATAAAGAACTCCATTTCTATTCCCCTATTCCTTCTGTTTGGACAAAACATCAGAGTGCAGTCAACAGCCAGAGGGAGCAGGACCTTTCACAGCACAATGCTCCCTGGCACAGGTGAACAACAGGAGGGAGGGCATCTGAAGAGTGCTGAGCAACAGGTGAAATGCAGAAGGAATCTCAGAATCCTGCAACACTGCTGACATCACAGCAGCAATACTACAGCAGGCCTGACTCTGACCCAGAGCTGTTCCTCATGTGGGAAAGCCTGTAACAGTAGATCATGGAAGGGAGAAAAAAAAAGTGTGGGAGAGAAATACTCACCAGGTAACTTAGCAAAGCAGGTTGGCTCCAAGCAGCTTTTGCCACTCTGTCCTTGGGAAAACCTGCTCAGGGGCTGTGCTGGTTTTGGCTGGGATAGTTTGGGTGCTCAAAAGGACTGTTTTGGCTTAAGCCTAGCCAGCCTCACAGAGACACACGCTCACTGTCCCCTGCTGAGATGGGGAAGAGAACCAGAAGGGCAAAAGTGAGAAAACTCAAGGGTTGAGACAATGGCATTAGAAGAGGTAAAGCAAACCTCACACATGCAAGCAAAATGGAACAAGGAGTTCCTTGACCACATCCTGTGACAGGCGGGTGTTCAACCAACCACCTCCAGAAGAGCAGCAGGTGTGACACTAACAGTCACACCTAACAGTGACTTGGGAGGACAAACACCATTTCTGCAAACATCCCCCTCCACCCTGCCAGTTGCTATTCTGACCATGATCCCTATGACAGGGGACATCCCCTTGGTCAGATGGGGACAGCTGTCCTGGCTGTGTCCCCTCCAAACTTCTTGTGCACCCTCAGCCTCCTCGCTGGTGGGGTAGGGTGGGGAGAGGAGAAGAAAAGGCCTTGTGTAAATCCTGCTTAGCAAGAACTAAAGCATCCCTGTGTTATCAACACTGCTTCCAGCACGAGTCCCAAACACAAATCATACCAGCTCCTCAGGAGAAAATTAACTCTGCATGCCAGCCAAATCCAGCACAGGGGCTCAGTCTAAGAGCTCACAAATAGCACAGCCACCAGCTTTTGGATATACAATCTGAGTTCTTTCAAACTTTTTCTCTAGTGCTTGTGTGTATTTTCTTCCTCCTCTGGCTCACACGCTTCTGGGACAGTTCCTGTAACTATACTTCCAGATTTGCTGGGAAATTTGTTCTTCCAACTGTATGCTTTCAGTCTCTGCCTCAGAAGCACAACAGCAATACGTACAGGTTTCACTCCCAGCTGAAATACCAATTGCAACGCCCAAGTCAAAGTTCCAGGACTGACCTTAGTTCCTACAGCCTCAGGAACAGGCTTGGTGGCACATAAAATCTTCCCCTGCCCATCTCCTCCAGGAGAAAATGAGCAAAGAAAAGTTTCCATCTGGAGAGAGACCATCAGGGTGCCAACAGCAACACCAACCCTGAGCAACCCACGCCTTCCTCACCGAGGTATACATTAAAACTACCTGAAAAAAAGCATCAGTAAGCACAAGCCCTGCTGAACTGCAAAACTAAACAGGATGAATATTCCTTAATTAATGTCACAGAAAAAAAGTTCAGAATTAACTGCATGCGTGAACACTTTTGAATCCTTTAGTAACTTTTCTTGATTAATTGCATGTCTTAAAGTTGATTGCAACAGCAAATTGCTTGAAGGGATCATGAGTACAGGTCTGGTTCTGCTTTTCCTGTCTACAGCTTTTTGGGAGCAACGTGCGTGTTGGCCATCAAATAACCCTGTAACCTTTAGGTTTATTTCTCCTTGTGAAGTTTGTTGTGTGCAGCTCCCTTATGTGACATCTCAGCATCTCTCCTAAGCTAACTTGACAGGGACGTGAACACCATTCACCTTTACAATGCCTCTGTCTTCCCAAGGGCTAGACTTGAATGTGCAAGCCCAGCAGCAGCAACCAAGTTATCTTTCAGCACCAAGACACGAGATTTCTGCTTTCTATTTGTCCCAAGAAAGATCCTGCAGGTGTAAAAACTGTAGAGAATTGAGAACCTCACCTTACGATGTCGGGACCAGAAATAAACATTTACAGCATTCTACTGAAAATCTGTACCATGTGAATCAAAATAACAGTAGGAAGCTGAGACAAAAAGAACGTGTAGTACTTGTGTTTGCCAACCCATGCATGCATCACAATTTTCAGGTATTAAAAAGATCCTACTTCTACTTTAGCTGGAAGTTCAGACATCAAAATGTTCACAAATCCCAAAAATCAAGTCTGCATTTATACATAGGTGGCTAGTAAGATTAAAAAAATAACTCTTCCATCCAAGCACATGTACATAGTAGGCTCTTATGGTTACAGAATGAAAATCTGCCAAGTTTAAAAACAGACAAACCACCAACCTGCTTCAAAATCCATGCTAATGAAGGCTTTAAGGTAAGGATCCAAAAGCTTTCCTTGAGCAGGTAACAAAAATGGATAAATTTGATTCTCAATCAATGCTTTCACCCATGGGTTCTTCACAGTCAAAGAAATTTTCTCCAGGGATAACAGGCTAGTGGTTCAACTTGGGGATGCCCAAGTAGATGCTCTGGGGTGACCATTTCATGTTTCTCACCAGACAAATCCACCCTCTCATGATAAAATATCTCATGCAAAGATTCCAACCTCAATCTGTTCTGCACATTAATGTCCTTGTCCCCATAAAAATAATTAATCATAGAATCACAGAGTCATTTAGGCTGGACAAGATCATCATGTCCAATCTATGACTGAACACTCTGTGAACTAGATCATGGCCCTGAGTGTCACACCCAGTCATTTCCTGAACACCTCCAGGAGTGGTGACTCCATCACCTCCCTGGGCAGCTCATTTCAATGCTTGACAACCCTTTCCATCAAGAAATTCTTCCTGATGTCCAACCTTCACCTCCCCTGGAGGCTGTATTTATTATGTAACATGCAGTGAAACTCAAGCAAGAGGAAAAGACAGCACACGAATACCAACACACACAAGTGTGAAAGGGCCCTCTGTCTGGATACACACCAACACAATCAAATATTACTTGCAAAGGATAAAATACATGCCCACACATCATGTTTGCAGGCGTATATAAAATCAGAAGTGTTTCCAGCTTGATTTGTTTCTACGTGTTACCTGAATTTGGTAACACCTGGAGAGATGCTGAGATGTCACATAAGGGAGCTGCACACAACAAACTTCACAAGGAGAAATAAACCTAAAGGTTACAGGGTTATTTGATGGCCAACATGCACAATTGCTCCCAAAAAGCTTAGACAGGAAAAGCAGAACCAACCCTGTACTCGTGATCCCTTCAAGCAATTTGCTGTTGCAATCAACTTTAAGACATGCAATTAATCAAGAAAAGTTACTAAAGGATTCAAAAGTGTTCACGCATGCAGTTAATTCTGAACTTTTTTTCTGTGACATTCATTAAGGAATATTCATCCTGTTTCTGTTAACACTGTTTCATTGCACCCCAAATGCTATGGAAACACCATAAACCAGGACATCTTCATTTTGATTAGCAGACCATCACAAGCTAAGCTCTTCTTTTTACTGAAGAGTTTTCTTAAGATAAAAAAGATCATAAGTCCCTTAAAGCCGGTTAATTCCTGTTTTAATGGAAAAAGTAACTTTTTCCAGCTGTGAAGCAGCCCTAAACTCCTAGAGGCCTAAACTCCCACAGCCAGATTTGACTTGAGAGCATTTTCAGGATTAAGAAATTGGTTTGAGCTCAGGGTGTACTGTCAGACCACAATAAAAGGAAAATGAATACAATATGCTGGAAATACAACACTAGTCACATTAAAAAAAAAAAAAATAAAACACAACCAAACCACTACTTTCTGACAGCATTAATTATGACACTGTGCCTCCCACTCTTATCACGCACAGCCCTTTCACAGCAGCTCTACAGACCTCCACCCTCAGCCATCCCAGGCATGAAACAACAAACCTTCTGGAAGACAGAAAAAGAGAGTTACTGCTTAGTTCAAGTTCACAGAAAACGCTTGCTGAAAGGGTTTTGGTTTGGTTTGTTTTGTTTTTTTTAATCTGTTTTTCAGTTTCATCTGTTTCAAAGAAACTTCTGCATCTGTCTTTGTGAGAAAGGGTGATGAAGGCGGGTGGTAAAGAAAGGACAAACACTGGCAAACCAAGGAAAGTCACAGTTTTCGTAGAAAAAAACCCAAACCCCCATGATTTACATACTTCTATTGAAAAGCTTTTACCAAAGGGGAGGAGGGGGAAGGAAAAAAGAAAAGTGAAAACTCTTGGAATGCTGCATCTGCCACCCAAGGCTCCAACATAACCCCTGCCAGAGCATCCTTAGGGTTGTGGCCTGTGATGCCTTGGGCAGGCTGACCTAAAACAGAGGCTGGAGAGAGCTAGAGGATAAAGTAGGGATTTATTGAAAGGCCTCCAGGATATACCTTGGGCAGGACAAGAGCCTGACCAGGGCTGCACCCAGGGTGGTCTAAGAATGGTCACAAGATTTTATGTTTTTTATAAGTTTTGGTCCATTTGCATATTGGGGTTTAATTGTTCAATTACAGCTTCAGGCTGTGAGGTCCCATCCTTCTTGTTCCTCCCTCCAGCCACCCTTGTTTGTGCTTTTGGGCCTGAAAGTTGTCCTTGGTGTGCAGCAGGAGCAGGATTTGTTTTGTGTCCCTGCTCTGTGAAGAGAGCTGAGTGACCCTGAATGTGAGGCTGAGAGCTGCACCCCTGGGCAGCACAGAACCTGAAAATATGAAAGCTAAAATCTAAGGCATCACCTGAACAGTCAAGTCATCTTTTCTTTTGTCCTGCAAGCCCACAAATAAGGAACTGGTACCACGAGTCACAGTAAGGACATGCCAATCTTCTGAAAACACACAGCTGAAGCAGCCAGGGAGTGATGTGCCAGCCTAATTCAGGTACCCCAGAAGATGTACCAGACCCTGGGCTCCGAGTGCCAAAAGAGCCAAGCTGCCCAGAGGGCTCTGTCACATCCACTGGGGAGTGCCAGCAACTGAGATGGGCAAAGAAGCGGAAAAGCCACGGTGAAGAATATAAAAGCAGTACTGGGCAGTACTGGAACAAACTGGTGCAGACTGGGAATCAGGTCTAAGTCCCCTTTACCTGAAGCTCTCTACCACTCTAACATCACACGGCCCCTCACTCTCACAGAGGAGACTCTGCTGGACCTGTTCATCTTTGGACAGACTTGTCCTCTGCTTTTGACCAGCTCACGTGGATTGGTCTGCACAGGAGAAACACAGAAAAAACACAGCTCAATCCACAGCTGGCAGGCAGAGCTCTGCTGCAGAAACCAGCAAAGGCCTCCCCAGAAACAAGTTGGCTGTGAACAGCTGGTTTTTTCCCCTCAGTTTAGGCAGTGTTAAAACCAGCATTTATTGCCATGGCAGCAAGACCAAGGAAAAAAATAAAAAACAAACCAACAGCCATGTGCTTAAAGACAATGTACAGATTTACTGCCCTCACACAGAGGGCAATGCTGTGACTGCTCCTTATCACAGAGCAGTTCAAGAAGCCACACGTGTCCTATACACAGGTATTCCAACCCAGGAGAAACAAAGTACAGCAAAATAAAAAGCTGCAGGATCAGTGACCAGCAAAAGCTGGACAGTGAATGCCTGTAGCTGTTCTGGCATTTGGAGTGGCCACACAAACAATGATTTATGGGTTCTACCATTTGGAAATGTCAAACAGCAAAGGCACAGGAACCATCTTTACTTATGGAGGATTTAAATCACACATACAACCATTACAAGAATAAGTTTTGAGACATAGAGATGGATTTTCTTTATTTCTACAAAATTTTGGCCAAATCGTCTGCTTGATCAAGCTCAATTATTTTTCCTTCATAGTAAAAACCATCCAAATCACTGTCCTACACAGCAACACTAACAGAACCCATATATGTGATAGTCCTTTAAGAAAGTCCTCATTTTTAAGAAACAGTTCCCAAGCACACATATGTACCACAAAACATCCAAGTCATAAAAAAAAAAAATCAAGAAGAAAAGAGTTAGCCTTGTTCAAAGAAACAATACACGTGCCAGCATCTTTATTTCAACTGCACAAAGAGATTAAACAAACATGTAACAAGGAGCCTGAGACCATCCCAGCATCTGAGTTCCCAGAAACCTGCCACCCTGAGAAGAACGCGGATGATGTTGCTGATTCATTTTTCTGGCAGTCACAATGCCTACTCCTGTTCAAATGTCCATTTTCCAGACTCTTCAGGACTGTCTTCCTACACCTGGCCTTGATAAAGTGTCTTTTCTTTTTGTATTTTAAAAACATAGCTGATTCTCCCATTGTCAGTACATGTGTCAGCAACTGTAATCATTTCATAGGCCTTCTCCCATTTTGTTGTAGCAACTGGTCCAGTTTGTGATCACAGGGTTTGACACACTTAGCATGTCACTGAATAGTCAAGACAGTCTTTCAGAAGGTGCAGACACTGAAATTACATAAGTCCCTCTTTCAATTAGTAAATTAACCTCCTATTTTTAATTTTTAGATACGAGGAGGAAAGACCAGTGGTAATGAATCTCTGATGGGAGTTAATGAATCACTTGCTATCTCCCAGCAGGGAGAAAAAAAAAAAAAGAAGCTGCTTGATTTTTGCATCTCAAAGAAACTGAATGAAATATGTCATGTCAAAGTTCCTACACACATGAACTACAAATCCCTTGTTCTTTGAGCAACATAGGTGAATTCAGGATAGAGACTTTCTTTATCAATTTCAACCCTTTTGTTGACCTCCTCACATTGCTAATTATGCCTCTTCCTTTTTCTGCATTTCAACTCTATAAAAATCTAGTAATATGCTCATAAAATGTTCTTGAAATAAATAATTTGTATCAAGCAGAATAAAGCTTTACTAGTGCCTTCCCCAATGCAAACATTCCAAATAAATTTCAGTTTGGGTCAAAAATCTATTCGGAATTACTTTGATTAAATGTCACTTTTATAAATATAGAGGCAATTAAAAACATCTGGAATATAAAATACTTCTTTGTATGCAACGTTTTGAGTAAAATCCAGTAATTTAATGAAATTTATTTACTGTGTGCCTCGAAGTGAACTGAGGTGACTGAACTAGGTGTTACCTCTGAAGCCACAGTTCCCTGCTTGTGCAGAGGTTCCTGCTTCCACCCACACCAGAGGAGCAGAGCACCCACACACCAGGCTGCTAATCCTTTGGGAAAAAGGATGGGAACACCACCAGCTCAGCCACAGAGTTCAGGAAATGGCAATTTAAGCTGCACTGTAACAACCCAACTGCAGTACTGCTGCCTTGAGCAACCCCACAAGCATTCTCCTTCATGCAGGAAAATGCAAGGGTGTCAGCAGGGTAACCCACTGCCACCACAGAGAGAAGCTGTGTGCCTTGACTGGATAATGTGAGACAAGCAATGGGGCATTTTAGGGTTTTATATCTGAAGCAGAAACAAAGAAGGCTTCTTTTGATCTTTCTGTGGAAAATACACCCTGAAATCCCTCTCGGTCTGACAGGAGTTTCTTGGAGAAGTGTAGGGTGGGTAGGGTACAAAGTGATGTAACTGCATAAATAGCAGGATATCCAGAAACAGTTCTAGGACCAACTAGTTCCTTTAACAAATCATACATTCTTCTATGCCTCAGCTGCAGTTTTCCCAGTTACAGCCCAGAGAGAACAAACAGACTGACCCCATGCTGGAACCTGGTGTGGCTGAGGTTTCCCTACGCCTTTCAGAGCCTCAGAACTTGTGTTGATTGTTCCAATCTGGCATCCAGCTGATGCCTTGAGAGGCTACCTAGAACAGAGTCTAGACAGTGTAAAAGGAACGAAGTAGATATTTATTAAAAAGGCCTTCAAAGGATACATCTTGGGCAGTACAAGAGTTTGGCCAAGGCTACACCCAGGATGGATGGCGAGTCAGGATTTTTCCTACTTTTGTACGTTTGGTTCATTTACATATTGGGGTTTACAAAATTGTCCAATTACAGCTTCAGGTTATCAAGTCCCATCCTCCCAGATTGCTCTCCTCAATTTCCTGTTGTTTAAACTTTTTGGGCCTGAAGCTGCAATGGTGTCCTTGGTTCTCAGGCTGGGAAAGGATTGTTTTGTCTGACTAAACTGTGAGGAGAACTGGCTAACACTTTACATGAAGTTCAGAGTTACACACTAAAGCCGCACAGAATCTGGAAAATAGGGAAGCTACAACTTAAGGCATTACAGCACATAACCAAGAGTGACTGTAAGGGTCTCAGGTGAGGCTGGCACAGGGTGGGGTCTCCAGGACTCCCCAAGGCTGTGCACCATGTCAGAGATCCCTGTGCTCTGCCCCAGGTGGGCTGGCACATTGCTCCACTGAAGAATTACATGGAACAGTCCCTGGAAAACTGCTGGTCTGTTAAGACTGCACCATTCTTGGCCTAAAGTGCATTCCTCTCTTCTTTGCTCACTGGAGGTCTGTAAAGTAATGGCACTCTCCAGAAGTATTTTCTTATGTAATTTCCAGTAATTACAACCCCCCCTGTGAGATTAGAGACCCCCCAAGTTGACCATTACCACATGCCTACTCCCTGTAGTATCCTTCTGCAAGAAGTCTTTTACACCAGGGCTGATTTAAGATCTAAACAGATAAAAGCAAAAGATAGGGAGAACGACACATTAATTCCATTTATAATGCAAGTCACAGATACTTCAACATAACCCCCCGCCAAAACCAACTGAGCAACAGGCAAGACCTGTGTCAGACCTAAGTCCTGAACTGAAGTTTAGGCTCAGGATTATAGAGGACTGAATAAAAGCACCTTACTGATGCAGCTCCCCCAGGCTATTCCCTCTCTCCCTGCAATTTCCTGACCTTCATGCTGACTCCCACTCCTACACAGGCAACTGACTCTTTTCCCTCCCTGTCCTCCTTGCACCCAGCCTGGGTAACCAAGATGCTCCAAGGGCTGCTCTCACACTGTGCCCAGGTGTGGAGCTGTGTGCTGCCACAGCCAGGGGCTGCTGTACCCAGGGAATGGGGCCCAACAGCACCATGCCTTTGAAATGTGCTTTCAATTATCTGGGAAGGACTCAAAGAAAAGCCTTGGGCTCCCCATGAGACCAAATCACCTGTGATGCAGCAGAAAATGCCCCTTAAGCACAAACTCCTGCAGAAAGCTCTGGCTCCTTAAATGCTAAAGCCAAAGCTGCATTTCAACACTACAGAAACAGTCCCTTGCTTTTTCCCTTCTCTCCACAATTTAGCCTTCTACAATATATTTAGAAGATAAAGCTATGTTTGAAAACATAAATCTCATCATTAAGTATTAAGATCACAGAAGAAAAACATGAAAAGCCCCAGCCAGAAGTCTTTTATTTAGTCCTCATCTATCATTCCTTTCCAATCTACGTGCTCAGTACAGGCTAGAAGGGAGCTCGAGGTCATGCTTCTTGCAATCCTTTTCTGTCCTGCATTATCAGCCACTGTTATTACCTAAACTTTCATTCAGAAGCAGCATTTGGAAAAGTTTTTCAAGAGGGAAATTATTTTTAATCAAATCAGGTCATGGATGATGTTAACCAGATTTGTTTTTATTTCTAGTCACTCTTCAAATTATTAATATAATTCCCTGCAGACAAATGGTGTGTTTGTGGTTTGAGATACACATCGAGAGGGAAGACTTACGAGCACAAGGCATTCAAAGTCTTTTTGCCAGTGAGAAATGGGAAACTTCTCTGGGTAGCAGAAAGTAGAGCATCCAATTAAGTAGTATTTTCCTTTCTTATCTTTTTTTTTTTTTTTAAATTTCCATCTTAAAAAGGCTTTTGGCTGCATTTTTGACAGACAACTGAAGCAGGAATGGTACTGAGCAGAGTTCAAAAAAATCCTTTCTAAAAACAAAGACAAAAGCAATTGAATGCTAGAGAGGTTTAGGGACTTGCAAGGTCCTGAGTGAAATGTTGCCCTCAGGCCAATGAAGTTTGACAAGATGAACCTGCAATATTTCAAGAGACAAATTCCACCCCTGGGTTCACCAAGCGTTTTCCAGATGATTTCACCCAAGCCACTTATCTCCATGTCTCTGGTTACTTGTGGTGCTTGACCATTTTTCTCCCAAGACGTTGTTAGGATTTCAGGTGTTTAAGAGCTGGAATCAGTCATGATGCAGACAGGGCAAAGCTATTCCTTCTGCTTCTTTTGAGCAGCTGCACAAAAGCCATGACTCCTCACAAACTGCTGCACTGGAGTCAAGCTGCCAGCTCGCCTTGGTGGTGAGGACCTGGAACAGGTTCCCCAAAGGGGCTGCAGACTCCCCATCCCTGGAAATGTCCAAGGCCAGGCTGGATGGGGCTCTGAGCAGCCTGGGACAGTGGAAGGTGTCCCTGCCCATGGCAGTGGGGTTGGAACTGGATGATCTTTAGGGTCCCTTCCAATCCAAACCACTCTGTGATTCTATGACCAAACCAGACTGAGGAGCATCACCTCCTCCTCCACTAAATGGAGCACACCAGGCAGGAATGCCAAGTTTTCCCAGCCTTACAGCTTTTGGTGGAGGGAATATCAATGCCCTTCAGCTTCAGTACATCTTTTCAGTACATCTTTTTAGTTAAAAGCTAAGCTAAATCCTTTCCCCATCCCACAGCTGCACTTTTTAGACACAGTTTTACATGCCAGGTGAAAAATCACTTAAAGAATAATTTGACAAGAGAAAAGAAAAATATCTGAAGTGAACAAAAAGCCCCAACGTCAAGAGAAGGGGAGGAGAGGAGAAACCACAATTTTAAAGTGACCCTTAGTGGGGGGCAGGGGGAGAAGTCTGTCTGATTTTCTTTGGATATAGTTGGGCAGGAAATGGTTGAGGTGGGTTAAAATACCTTTCTTGTACATGCTTTACAAAGAATTTCCTCTGATTACTACAATAATATTTGTTTTCATGTCAATCTTGATAAATTATAGCTGTGGTGCTTTACTTCCTCTCTTCCCTCTCCTTATTTCCATCTATTAATAGGCCTGCATATACCCCCCCAACAATTAAAAACACTCATAATATACTTATTCTATATATAAACACTTCTGTGTTTATATAAACTGCTTCCCCAGTTCAAGAGAAGGAAGGTAAGACATCTGAAGAAGCTTTAGTATCATTCAGAACTATTCAATTTTGCAATTTCAAAGCTATAAAAGGCTCTGTGAGTAGTTCTAACCAAGTATTTTAGGCCACCAGTATGGTCGGCATCAGTTCCAAATAACATTCTTCAGTATTTCCACTGCTGAACGCTGGAATCCAGCATAGGAAGGAAGGGATTTATTCCTCAAGTTTGATACACCAAGCCTCACATATTTTTTAATCATTTGACTTACAGGAAAACTACGAAAATCTTAGTTCTTGTTACAGCTTATCTCCCCCCCAGGTGTCACTTACCCCCTTAAAATGCAACTCTGAACTAGTTTTCAGGCCCAAATTCAACATATTTCTCAGACTCCAGGGAGAAAAGGGAGATAAAACTCCACCGCCACAGCCCACTGAGTTTCATCAACTGATCAAGTGGAAATTCTTTCCAATTTCAAGTCTTTCTTAAAGCCTCTGACAGTCACAACAGCTGCTTTATTTCCATGCTGAGCAGAGCAGCGTGAATGAGAGAGTTATTTGCTTTCTTTAAGAGGATTTAGCACAACCATAAAAGAGGACTTTTATGACAGGTCCCACTAACCAGTTCCTTAGCTCCTAACAAAGCAGGTTGCTACGGTTTTAAAAACAAGACTCCAGTCCCAGAAAGTTACCTGGAGGCATCTGACCCATTCCTGCTGACAGTCAGTGCATTCAAAGGTCTTTCCCCTAGGAAAGATTATCTCCTGGGGTTGATTAGGCAATTTTACAGCTGCCATGCTGAGACTTTTAACAGCCTTTAGGAACCATCCAGTTAGCTCAGAGAGAAANACCTAAACCCTTTCCTTATACAGAAATGCCCACTTGGGAGTGGGGGGTGCATTACTACAAGAAATAACCAAAAAAAACAAACCCAAAAAACCCCAGAAAACAAACCAAACAAACCAACATGGAGTGACAACAAGCATTAAAACCCAAGCAGATGAGAACTACTCAGCTGGGCATAAGGCACAGAACATGCTGTGCCCTACACACACCCATCCCCAGGCCCTTCCTCCCACGGGAGCTCTCTCCCGAGTCCAGTGCTGCTCCCTCACGTGAGCGAGGGTGACAAGGTGCTGCTGTGCCCTTCAAACTGCTGTCCCTTATCTGGCTGCTAGGAAACCTCCCCACACACAAAGTCTAACAAATCCCAGCCTCTCCATCTCACTTAGGCCATGCAGCACTCTCCTGGCAGCCATAAAAGCATTAAGTTAACAAGTGGACTCGATAAATCTGCTTTGTAGCTGGGCCAAAATGAAGAGCAATTAGGAGCCTACCTGGAACCTGAGCACTATCATTTACAGGGAAGAAAAGAAGGGGGGGAAAAAAGAGTCAGCCACCAATCACGAGCTGATAACACAAACCAAATAACACAGAATCAGAGAAGGGCAACAGCAGAAGAGAAACAAGAAATCTGATCTGCTCTTCAGGCATCCTGTCTAAGGGCAGGCACCAAGCTCCTGGCTGTGGAGCAGGATTAACACTCCACTCACTTTGGGCACTGACTGGAACATCAGCGGGGCTTACTGGCTGGGTCTGCACCCAACAGAACAACTGGCACTGCCAGCAGCTGGGTGGCACGGCCCATAGGCAGGTGCAGGAAACACTGGCAGCAACAACTATGGTTTTCTCTAAGAAAAAGCATCTAGACCCACCTGGAAAAATATCTAGATCCCTGCTCTAAAAGAACCTTTCGTGTACACAGATGGAATTTCCCTACATAGCTTGCTGCAGAACTTTGCTACTGCTGCTCATAGAAAGAAGCTTTAGTATCCGAAGTATTTATTTAGTATCAGAAAAGTATTTTAGTATTTTAGAAAAGCTTTCCCCAATATCCAACCAAGCTTTTTTTATTATTATTATTTATTTTTTTTTTTTTATTTCTACAAAATAAATAGGTTGAAAAGAAATCAGCTACCGGCAGACACGGAGCACACCATTCCTCTCTCGTATCTTCTGACACATCAGAAAAGATACGGGTTTTGTTCATAGCCATTTCCGCCCTCCAGGCCTCTCAAAGAATGTTGTTTGCCTATAAAAAGCAGGGAGGAGCTGTAAAGTACGAGAAGAATTCCAAGGGAACTCTGGACTTCCAGGCTTCATCCAGCCAAGTCCGGATGTGATGTACTCGGCCTCCATGGCAAACAAGGGAACACTGAGAACCACGCTTCCCTTCAAACTGAATTTTATCCAGATACATCTGCCCGTGCATTTTGCACCAGCCCAAACCAGCTGGTCTCAGGTAAACCACACAGCTGAAGCAAGGAAGAAGGTGGGACAGAAGGACATGGAACTAATTCGCCTCTCCTGATTTAATATTTCATTTACCTCATGTAAGGCCAACAAGATACGCTACACCCAACACAAAGAGCTCTCAGCACTTGCCCTCCCTATCAGCTTCCAAGAATCCCACACAGATATAGGACAAGTCTAACTCAGAAGACAGCAGGTCAGAGCTAACAATTTCAGTACATGCCTTCCAGCTGTGTCTCTGACCCAAGCAAGAAATAACAGTGATTTCTACGGCTTTTCCACAACAATATTTAATATAAAAGTCAACACAGGATTAATCCGTGAGCATTTTCATTCCTGGGAGATGCAAAATGCCCTTATTGCCCATCCAGTTTCAGCCAAGTTGAATACATGACACACCTCAGAAGGCCAAGCCAGTAGTCTGCAGGGTGCTCTAAAAGTAAGAAGACCAATACAAATGCTAAGCCAGATTAGCAGAGGGGACACTGATTTGCCACTTAATGTTCAAACACCAAAGAAATAAAAGACTTCAATGCTGGCAGCTCTGTGTGGTAGCATCTGACAAAGCCACTTAATGATAAAACCTACTGGCCTGAGGAGATGTTTTCTTACAGCATTACTGATCTCACAAATGACAAAAAAACGTGCAGGAACAGAAGTAGAGGATTGGTGAGGATGGAAGGGCTGAAATCTTACCAAGGTTTACAAGAAGAGCTATGCCATCTCAGGAACTTGAGGAGCACATTGCTATCGTCACAGGGCCACAGCTCTGGGACTTCAAGACAACAATTTCACTTCCTGGCCAACAAGCCATTTGCAAGATATCAATTCCCTCTACGTCAGCCCAATGTAGAATGCTTTCCACTGCCTCCAGATGAGGGACAACAACCTAAGAGCAGTGGATGTGAGCTGCCTCTCCAGGCTGTAAGCAACAGTCCATGGTGAAGATTTTTTACCTTGGCAAACATAAAAAGATATAAATCGTCTTCTCATCCAGATAAGATTTTTTTTTCCTGTTTTCTTCTTCATTTTGTTGCTGCTTTGATCTTCTGAAATGGTAAAAATTTCGGTAGCAGTGCTAACAGCAGGGCCTAAAAACTGCACACATCCAAGAAGCAGAGGTAAACAAATAAAGAATAAGATCTTGCTCATAAGCCAGCCATAAAAGCTAATTTATTGCTTCCTATTTCAAAGCAGTATGTGGTCACATCAGGAGCGAGCTTGGAATATCATGCTTGCTGGGAAAAACAACACACACATGGAAAAAGTACAAGACACTCGCTGGTACACGGATCAGTTAAAGATCTAAAAACACAATATCTCAATGAACAACATGCCTAGGTCATCAAAGTAATGGCTAAAAGCAAACCAGAACTTCTTTCAATTACACATTCAACAGGAACAATATATTGGAAATGATTTCCAAGACAAAAAGCTCTACCCCCGTACAATGGGCACGTGCAGGTGATTTTATTTATAAAACATTTCTGTGCATACTATGGATTATGCCATTAATGAAGATGAGTTTTCTAGGCAGAAAATCTTACTGCAGCTGCACAGACAAGAGCATGAGCCTCAGCACACACTGAAACTCCTCTCCCTTGCTTGTATCAAACATGCTATGAAAGAAACTGAATTATGATTTCACATCTCTGATACAGCTTCTTTCCAGCCCTCACACACTGTAAGTGAAAATTATTTCCCCTTCTTAGTAAATCACTTTGATTATGAGCACCATGTAACATCTATGGACATTTGGAGGCAGTGAAAGATCTCAAAGCAAGGCTACCATTAAATCTTTGCTGAGAAACAAGGGGAGACATCTGTGTTTCATTGTCTTTGAAATAATTAACTGATTTGTGCCTTGCCAAAGTGAAAATTAATTTTATTCTACTGTGAGAAAGTTTGGGAAAAGTGGAAGTCTTTAGTAATCTTTAAAAAAAAAAAAAAAAAAAAAAGTCTAGATTAGGCCAGACAAAGAACCAGTTCCCACAAAAGGCATGATGGAGCTATGCCAAATGTTTCTAAGAACAGAGCATTTTTTGGTTGTTTTTTCGGAGCCAAATTTCTTATGCCTTCATTCTCTCTTTCTTTTATGGGTATTAATAAGATTTCCACATAAATCTGTCTCTACTTAGTCATCTTCACCACTGTCAGGCTTCAGGGCCCTCCAGGAGGAAGGACTGCCAACACAAATGTTTGTGATGTCACACGAGCCACACCATCGCTCAGAACCAACAGGCCCAAAAGGTGAAAAGCCACCATAACCCTATGGAGGGGCAAAGGATTAAACAATAAATACATCCAGCCTTAGAATTAAGAGGGGGAGAGGTGAAATAGCAGCAGTAATCACCTGAAGGCATTTCTTGATTTGGGGTTAACAAATGAAAAAAGAGTGAGCATCTTTCTCCAGTTAATACACATTCTTAGGACAAACTTCATCCACGACTGGGAAGTTCTACCTGTGCTCATCTGAAACTGCCTTCCCATTTTCATTTCACATGCTGTGACCAAAGCAAACCTGTCTTTGACCTATGGAAATTTCCTCCATGGCATCCGTGAAGTTTTGCATTCAAGCTTTTGCATTTAGAGCCAGGTAATTCTTGTCATCCCTTAAAATCTGAGGCAGCATCTTCACAGATTGACACCCATGGGTGGATCTCTCTGGTTCAACAAACAAATGTACACATACACAACCCCATCCCCAAAATAAAACCAAAAGTAAAGGAAAAAAATATATATTACCAGATGCTGGTTGAAGGGAAAGAACTGAGATGAGTTAAGGAAAAAAAAACCTCACCAGACAAAACTGCAGTTATTTTTGGGTGGTCACTCACAGACAAGCATCAAACCAATTCACTTTTCCTAACATCTAGAAGCAGAACCAAGAGTCCAAAGCCCATCCTTGAGTTGTCTGGCCTGCCTTTCACAAGAGAGGAAAGGGGAGGGGGGTCAGATTTGCTGGACTAGAAGACAGGGAATGAGGCAGGAATAATCAGCTCACTGATGTAAGCATTCCTAGATCAAGAAAGAACATTTGACCGTTCAGAAGAGTGGCACTGAGGAAGCTGTAAACTCATGTGGCCATCAAGAGCATGACATTTAAGTTTGCTTTTTATTAAATAAACTCATGGAAAAAGAAAACAAACCTGCAAACAGCTAAGAAGATAGCTAAAATTTCATTAAAAACATCTGCGGTTGCAGATTCGAGCATTCAAAAGACAGTGTATGACATAATTATGCTTACAAGCACTGACTCACTGTTTTAGATAGCAATGCATTAAGATCACAGCAAAGATACTCCCTGGGCTATCAAGTTTCTCCCTAAAGTTCTCATCTCCTTAACCTGCTATTATAAATGATTAAGACAATCTGATTGTTACTTTCATCTCAGTTCTAAAAACCTTCACCAAATAAAAGACCCAGAGCCCCTCAGGCCAAGTTCTCATGAGTGCACTGAATGACAGCAAAGGAAGCTGTTTTGTCACTGCTCCCACTATCTGAGGATTTTTTTTTGGGCTGGGTTTTTTTAAGTGCAATACAGTGACTTCAGACTAAAAATCAATGTTTTTCTCAGCATCACATTACCGCTTCCATTTGAGAAGAGACAATATATAAAGCAGATCAGAACAGGAAATAAACACATATTATTGCAACTGGAAGAATTTTACCATTTTTTTAACTGCAGATAAGTTGCAGTTCCCAAAAAGAAAAATAAATTCTAAAGATCTAAACATGACAGCATGTCCAGGCATGCTGATATGATAAATATCCAGAATTTAATTTTGGGGTTTTCAAAAAGTCTGCTCATGTGGCAGATCACAGCCCAAGTCAAGTAGTCTTAATGTTATTCTTAAGGATCTTCTTGCTCATCTATGCATAATACAAAAGGAAAAGAAAATTCTAGCTCCAAGGATGATGGCAGCTGAAATGTTGAAATGAAAACCAGTGAAGTCACTATTATCAGAAGTTCTTATTATCCATCGACCCTGAACATCACACATTTTAGGACTAGATTTATACACCACACACAGCAGGAGAGAAAGCTGAAATAAAGGTTGGATAGCTTTGAGAGGAAGGGGATAGACAATCTGTCTTTACTGCTTCACTTAAAAAATGCTCAAGAGCTCTCCAAGAAACGCTTGTGTTTGCCATCTCTCTCCGTCTCACCACAACAGATGTATCCAGAAAGCCAGGTTTAAATGTCCTCAATTTCAGTTAAGCCCCAGTTCCTCGTGTTTCCTATGAGCTGGCTCTGATTCCAAAGGTGCCTGGCCAAGAGGAAGCGACAGGCTTGGATCCTCAGGCGGAATTGAAGCTGGAAGAGGTGATTTAGTGCTGGCACCCCAGTCCATCTCATTGTTGCACTATTACCCCGTGCTCCCCTATGACCCTGCTTGACACAAACACAGCAGACTTAGCAGGAACCAGCATTCTGGGGTCTGTGGCAGTTTTCAGTCCCAAAAAGGCACAGACAGAATTTCTCTTTGCCACTGAACAGATTTCTTACCATGGTCTCTGCAATGAGGCATGAACAGAGCCCATGCTGCCTAAAATGATGGAATTGTTCCCACCTATGGATATACCTGCCTGCTTCTAAAGGCTTTTTGCTTCTCCACAAGTCACAGGGAAGATGAATGCTCTGCAACTCTGAGCAGAAGCCTGTTGGAAAGGTTCAGGTTCCCTTTCCACCCTTATCTCCCCTTTTAACTTCCAAACTGTCCTTGCAGTTCCATCCCTCACAGGCAGACGTGAAGTACAGCATTAAATCCTTTAATAGAAAATGTTTATTCATTTGCAGTTTTGTGTAATCAGCAGACAATTAGAACTGCATTTAAGAATGGCACTTGCAGACACATTAAGCTGGTCTTAAAAAAACAAAAAAACAACCTGGGTAATGGTACATGAATTATCTAGAAACATTTTGGCTCGTACAGAATTCCAAATCAACAGAAATGCAGTGAATTTCAGGGAACTGTTTTAATAAATATCAAATATAAACTAGTCCACAGCTTCCCAGAGAACAGGTACATAGCAGCAACAACATATCCACTACACATAACAAGAGTTTGACCAGCTCATTGTGCTTATCTGTAAAAATACAAGTCACACATTTGCCAGTCAAGAAGGAAGAAGAAATATTTAAACGATAAAGTGTCAAAAGTCAAGCAATAGTTACTAAAGGTGGCATATTAATAAACAAGCCTGCCTGTGGAAACATAGGAAAATGTGATTTAATATGCAGGAAGAACCCTGTCATATGTAACTCAGGCTTGTTGACTGTGCTGTCAGAGTCAAACAAAGAATTCCATCCCTCTCGACTGCAGAATACTGATTTGTATACATACATATATGACCATATACATAAATAAGTGTGTGTGTGGGCACACTTCCATAAAAACATGCTACAAGGTGTCAGGTCACATTTTCAGCAGCACAATGAATATTAGCTTTGAATGACTTTCTTTACAGTAATAAAAAGAATTGTTAGCTGTTAAAAAAAAAATAATTAAAAAGCTCTCTTTGGATTTTAGGATGTGAACACAGCTCCTTCTGCACTAAGGACTGAACTGAAAGGATCACCCTGTTACCCTGGGAGGGCTGAGCACTCTCAATTACCACTGGAAATAGCAGAGGAGATGATTAATAAACTTTACAAAAAGAATTTAATAAAAATAGCGTTTTTAACAAACCTTCACTCTTACCATATGAATTTTAAAATATCACTGAATGAGAAGGTGAAGGCATCCATTGTCTCACAAGAGTAAGAGGCACACTGCATTTCAGCACAAGCATTCCTGTAACAATCCCAGGGACAGATTCCAACTAAAACTCCAGCCACATAAAAAAAAAAAAAAATCTTCTCAGTTACCTTGCAATTCTAGATGCACCCAAACACGTTGAAGCTCCTTATCAACACAAAATACACTGATCAGACCTTGCCAAGTGTAACCTATACGTTAGCATCACCAACACAGCTGAAGAGAAGTGCACCAGAGAATTCAGTGCAGCATCCAGCAGCTTTTTGCCATTCCAAAGTGAGTTTTGGGGGAAGGACTCCAGCATTACCAATATAAAAATGGCAGTAGCTGCACTGGGAGATGGGTTTGTAGTGGAAATGCAGAGTCTTCTCTGCAAGGAAACCCAGTTAGATCTGTCAGCTGGTGAGCTCAAACAGGCATCAATAAGAAAGGAAGAAAAGGAGAAAAGGGGAAGAGAAGCCAGGAAGGGAAAGAGAAGGAAGAAAACAAAAGGAAAACGGAAAAAGACTCTCAAAAGCACTTGAAGCTGCACTCACAGAGGCAAGGGTAGCCAGTACATAATGTACACTTCCACACACAGGTCTGCACCTTTCCACAGCTGTCATTTCAACTGAGAGCCAATATACAAGGTGAAATGAAGACCAATGAAGCCATGCCTCAGTCACTATTATCACAAGCTCATACTATCCATCAACCCTGAACATCACACATTTTAGGACTAGATTTATACACCACACACAGCAGAAGAGAAAGCCAAAATGAAGGTTGGATAGCTTTTTTGATAGATAGACAATCTATCCCCCTTGTAAAACAAGTTTTACTCTGCAGGCAACGAAAAGCTTGGGAGAGCATATGAAGATTACAGCTCAGAGAAGTGGGGTAAAAATTGCCTGGACATATCCCATGCACTGCCCTCTCCAAACACCCTCATCCTCTGCTGCTCAGGCAGCAAGCAGAAAGGTTCCTCAAGGTGCTTTTGCTTTTTTTTTCCACTGACAGCACACAGCCCCCTACTCTGGCCTCTCTAGCAACCCCACAGCCACGTTTTAGGGTAAATTTGGGGTGTATATATTTGCCAAGAATCAATGTTTTTTACGTAACAACATCGGTAACAAAACAGGTTGGTGCTCTGCCTCCCCTTTACGACGTTGAACACAAACACACCTGGGTTTATTTAAAACCAGACAGCAAAAGTAAGTGCAAGAGACTCAAAGTGTCTGTACTCCAGGGTGAGGAGCAGTTTGGGTTATTGCTGCTGCCCTGGCAGCAACTCCAGCACACAGAGATGCCAGCAAGGTGGCATCAACCTGCTGGGAGCGCAACAGTTCAAAAAATAATCAACCTTCACCACTCAAATACTCAATTCTTTCCCTGTCTGGAATTCATTTCATGACTGTGCTTATGGGCAAATGTACTCAAAAAACAGTCAGAAGGATGCTGCTCAGGGTAAGTAATGTTCAGTTTTGAAGTGCAGAAATAATTGTTCCCCTACAGTAACACGATTTACCCAAAGACAACCAGAAACAAGAAGCTTTTTTAAAACAAAAAATAAACCCAACAACCCTGAGCGACTTGATCCTCAAAACACAGCAATAGTTTTCCAGCAGGCATCATCATATTTATATTTCACACAGCTTTTAATGAAGCTGAGATATTTCTAAGAGGACCAGCCAGTCTGAGAGGAAGGGTTGCTTTTTTAAAACCGTCAGCAGGGTGTGTCTCAGGACTTCAGCAACCATCAGAAAAAGCATCATGAGAATAATTGAAAAGCACCATTCCTACAGAGTTAGGCAGACAAAAATCCCATTAAAATAAAATAAAAAATAAAAATAAAAAAAAACCAACCCAACCGACCAAACCCAAAATGACGCAGAATATAATTTTATTTTATTTTAAAATTCAAACCAAAGCATAAATCTTACTACAAAACAAAGCCAACTTCAGCAACCTACAAAATACAAAAGCCAAATAAACCACTTTAACCCCACATATTTCACTGGCGGATTGGGGGTGTTAGCCAAGGAGGCCTCAGCTATGCCCTGAGCTATTTCTGATATGTGGAGGTTTTGTAATTTTCCAGCCTTGTGCAGGGGCAGAATGAGAGCCTTTAGCTGTATTGATGCTCGTAAATATCTTCTCCCTAATTTTTTTTTTCAGTAGTTAATTGCAGCAAAAATACAGAGAGTCATGCAGTGATAAATCCTTGTCAGCAGGCACTTCAGATAAAGCAGTACAGCCACTAAAGCACACAGAGTGAGCAACTGGGAACTTTCTGCCTAATTTGTATCAGATTAAAAAAAAAGTTTTTCTAATCTTCAACCTGTTTGGCATCAGAAACCTGTACACTTCAATAAGTATTAAATACCAATGTCTAAGCTGGAAGAGCTTCATTCATTCATTGTGACATGCACATATTTGTGTATATTTCTATCTCACACAATCAGATTTTTTACTAGCAGTTTAAAAATAAAAGGTTTGAGGGAGGTTTTTTTTTTGAGGTTGGGGGATGGGGTTATTTTTTTTCTTTTTTTTCCCCAAATTCATTTCTATTCTTTCATTTTTAGGCACACATGTCGTCAATACCCCTCAGCCAGATCTGGTTTTACAGAGATTTTTAATCTCTTTTTAAATGAGGCTCAGAGTTTTGGGCTATCTGTGGACCCTAATCGTTCTGTATGTCTGACCCAACCTTGACACAGCACTCCATACCCTGCCTTCACTGACCCAATCTCATTATAAAACCTCACACACACACACACAAAGCCTCCTCAGTGACCAGCACTGCCAGCTGACACAAAATCCTTCTCTTGACAGGTTCAAAAATTAACAATGCCATTTCACTGACCAAACTCTCACAACCACCAGTATCTTCCCTACCATGCTGCATGTTTTCCCTTTTGTACAGCAACCCTTGAGGTGGCACTACAAAAACATCCATCATCCATCCTGTGTTCAACAGCAATGAAGGACCATTGGTCTCATCTGCACGTGACACAGAATCACAGAAAGGTTGGGGTTTTGGAAGGCACCTCTGGAGATTATCTAGCCCAACCCTTCTGCCAAGGCCTCTGTGAATGCAGTTTCTAGGGTCACCTAGAGCAGGGTGACACAGGGTGGTGGCCAGGCAGGTTTGGAATCTCTCCAGAGGAGGCTCCACAGCCTCTCTGGGCAGCGTGCTGCAGTGCTCAGTCTCTCTCAGTGCTTTCTCCTCATGTTCAGTGGAACTGGCTGTGTTTCAGTTTGTTCCCCTTGCCCTGTCGCTGGGCACCCCTGAAGAGAGCCTGGCCCCGTGCCCTTGGCACCCACCTTTCAGACATGTGGATGCATGGATAAAATCCCCTCTCAATCATCTTTTCTCCAGGCTAAACAGCCCCAGCTTCCTCAGCCTTTCCTCACAGGAGAGATGCTCCAGTCCCCTCAGCACCTCCCCAGCCCTGCACTGAACCTTCTCCAGCAGTTCCTTGTCTGTCTTGATCTGGGAAGCCCAGAACGGGACACCGAGCTCCAGCTGTGGCCTCAGGAGAGGAGATTTCGAGGAGAGGAGATGAGATGAGATGGAGAGAGGATGAGATGGAGAGAGGATGAGATGGAGAGGAGAGGAGACTTGGAGGAGAGGAGAGACGTTCTGCTATTGCACTTTTCACCTGGCATTTCCCATTTTATATTTAAAGGGTTACACAGAGCCTTGAGGTGCAGGGCACGTTGCGGGGCGGGAAGGACCCACCGGGATCACCCCAATCCAGCCGCTGCCTCTGACACCGCGGGGCTGCGGGGAGGGACGGAGGGAGGGAGGCGGCCGGAGCGGCAGCCGCGGAGCAGATCCCGGCACGGGCGGAGTTAAGGACCACGGACAGATTTTTGTGGACGATGTTTTGTGCCCGGTTCGGCGGCGCAGGGGCTCTCGTGCCCTCTAGGGGGCCGCGCCCGCCAGCGCCGGCACCGCCCGCCCGCTGCGGGAGGGACCGGCACCACCTTCACCATCATCATCATCATCACCATCATCATCATCACCATCATCACCATCACCATCAGGAGAGGCTCGCCACAGTGACGTACACCCACACAGAGGGAGAAGAGAAGCGGCTCAAACCTATCCTTTAAAAAAAAAAATTGAAGAAGCCGAAGCTTGGTCAAAGGGCAGGGTTGCCTCCCCTTCACATCACCCCAGAGGATCTCCAAAAAAGCAGCTCAGAAAGAAAAGCGCCGATATTCCGCCCACAACTTAAAATCCAGACGGGCATGGCGTTGAATTGTTGTTTTTATTACTCCCGGTACAAGGAACTGATGCCACCCCTTGCAGCAGGGCTTGAAGCAAAACTCGCAGCAGGACTTAGGGCAAGGAAACTTGAACACAAAAAACCCCCCCATGAACGAACAAACAAACGAACTCCCCACAAACACACGCAAAAAAGCCCCACAAACACACAAAACAAACAAACAAACAAACAAAAGAAAAGAAAAGAAAAAGAAAACCCAACCCCACCATCTTTCTCCCAAAACCTGAAAAACTACATGGTCCAAAGGAGAGGTGTTTCTTTGAGTGACACCCTGACTAACACAGAAGAGACTTTTGAGTAAAGTGTTTGGTAATTCATAAAAACTTCGTCAAAACCAAGCAGAGGAAAAAAAAAATTAAAAATCTATGCAAAAACTATATAGTCCAAAGGAGAGGTGTTTCTTTGAGTGACACCCTGACTAACACAGAAGAAACACTGAGGAAAGTGTTTGGTAATTCATAAAAATTTCTTCAAAACCAAGCAGAGGGGAAAAAAAAAATTAAAAATCCATGCACAAAGTAAAACACGGCTTCCACTTTGTTGTCTGAATCTGTACATTTCTTTCCTTATCTGCCAAGGGATATGCTACAAGCTGTAAAAAAAAATTAAAAATCCATAAGTAAATCACAGCAACTGGCTCAAAGCCTTAATTGCAGCAGTGCTCTTTTCATTCTCAAATCATTTTGGATGCAGTCAGCTCACCCCCAATTCCAAGCCCTGCGGTTTGCAGGCACCAGAACCCAGCAACCTTTTCACTTCTAGGCTGAGGTTATTTTTTTATATTACTTTTTAAAGAATAAAAGCCCAAGCAATATTCCTTCTATTTGCAACACACAGATATGCCTCAGTCTCCCACCAAAAAAACACCAAAAAACAGTTGGAATGTGAGAACACTAACAGCAGATTAGGACAAATTCACACAAATGTCACAGTTAACGTCCAAAACATCATGTGTCACTGTTTTTCCCCTCCAACCCCCAACAAGCTTCTCAAAACACATTTCATACACAGGGTCACTGTTCTGGCTGTTTATTTAATTAACATGACAACCCAGAGTACACAGGATTTCTTTCAGTTCCCCAGCTTTGCATTTTCACACTTCAGGCAGAAAGAGCAGAAAGTCACTACTGTACTTTACTTTTTTTGCCAGTATACCGTAATGTACATTTCTTGATTTAACCAATTGACAAAAATAGATCCTGAGCCCTTCGTGAGAGTTTCAGCAGCAGTTTAAACGTTTTTGTGAGGTTGAAAGAAAAATAAAAAATTTAAAAAAAAACCCCAAGTAGAGCAGGTTTGCGTAAATGAAGCCATGCAAAAGAAAATAAAGCATTACGTCTGGAATCCCTGGGTGATTTTTCCTGGAGCCTTACTTAAATATTTTACACGGCTGTGTTTCAGCAAGTCACCAGATGACATAACTCTTCAGTATCCCTCAGTTTTTAGTGACCTAAATGGCCAGTAAATCTTACTGGAGTAATTACAACTCAATAAACCTTATTAGCAGGAGGTATATGGGATATAAAACCTCACATGTCCAATAGGAGACCTATGTCTTTGACACAAAGTTCAGTATCTAAATTCAATCTGCCATCTCCCCTCTAAAATTTTCAATTTCTCTGTGTTGCACCCTGATCTCCCCCATTATCAGGCCAGAGGACAGCATCCATATTATTAAAAACTGGTTGTAACACAAAGGTACATTTGTCTACTTTTTAAGGCAAATTGAGGAAGAACCAGCAAAGGGGAAGAAGCAACACATTCCTGGCACTAACAAAGCTCTCACTACCAAACAATGAGATGAAGCTTTAATTTTCCCTTGGAAAAAAAAAATAAATAAAAAAAAAAAAAGAGAAAAACCAACAAATATATTTCTTTTTCTCCACTGTTCCTTAGATCTTATCTGGCAGAGATATCTTTGACCATGTGAACGGTTTCAGTATTGTCTTCTCAGCTCCACAGACAGGCGGTGATAACGACGGTCCCGGCTCGCAACTTTCCCAGGCTAGAGGCTGGGAACAAGCAGAGTTACCACCCAGAACCTCATGGAAAACAGTCAGTCGAGCAAAAAAAACCTCACTGCTGCTGCTGAAGGAAGATAGACGAGCCTGGCACCAAAGTTACCGGCCTGAAAAAATAACTCTTAACAAGGAGAGAAGGGATGGGAAAGATGCGGCAGCACGAAACAGCTACCAGGTCAGAAACCAACTGGAAATAAGTGACAGACCCTCACATGTCCCTCGGGAAGGCAAAGAGCTTTTCACTTCTCCAGCTGCCCAGGAGGAGGGAAAGAATAAAACAGAAATACAGAAGGAGAATGGATAGAAAACCCATCTGCCTTAGGAGGCAGAGAACACGGACGGGAGTTTGTTCGTGGAGCTGCTGGGTGGCAGCTGGGGGATACCAGAGCTGCAGGAGAAGCTCCTCCATCCATCCCAGTGCTGCCTCCTGCATGGCTCAGGGTAAGACTCAGCACCTCACTGTGCCTTCTGTCACACAGGGTTGTGTCACTATGGGTGACCAGAGAGTCCTTCAGACACTGGTGTGTGCTGTATCCCTACATCTTCTGACTAAGGTAAAAAAAAATGTATGTATATTGTACAAAAGCAAAGCAAACTATTTGCAGCAGTAATATGTGCAAATAAGACACACTTGTAATAAATCCAAGGTTGCTGAAAGCTTCCCATTCTCCTAAACAAAACAAACAAGCAAAGCTCAAAAGCAAAATCAGGAGTCTTCAGCATGGTTTAAGTTTGCCCAGCTACAATCTCCTGTGCAGCATTCTACCCACCAAGGCAAAATCACCCCCTTGGACTACTGTGTGTAGAGATTAACTGGTTAATCAGAGGCACAAGCACCAGAGCAAATGGGTGTTATAATATTTTAATGGGGAAAAACCCCACACAGAACACATTTCTGCTCCCCTCCCTAGCCCCACCAACCTCCTCTCCACTCTTTAGGAAGAGTTAAAGTTAGACCTGGAGAAAAAAACCTCCACAAGCCATGCTCTTGGAAGCACTTTTGCATTTACTGAAAAAAAAAAAAAAAAAAAGGAAAAAAAAAAAAAGCTATTTCTTCATTCATTCCCTGTCTTACCCATCCATTCACAATTTTGCTCTCAAATCTGGGTGAGTGAGCCCTCAAGGAGCTGAGCATCCTCAGCCAGCCTTGATGAAATCACAGGGAGACAACACTCAGCTGGGAGCAAGATCAGGCACACATTTCTCAGTGAGATCTACACACACACACACACACACACACACACACCAGTCTGGGAGCTTTTAATCCAAGGACTTTGCCAAAGGTTGGGAAAGGGAGAGAACACATGCTAAAAGTAACCACAAAAAGCACAGAATTTAAAAATGAGGAAATAGCACTTTTAGCAACAACAGAAGGTTGCATCATGGTACCATTTGGATTCTGGATGGCGGCTTTTTTTTTAATGAAAGTTCTTTTCAAATTCTTTTTGGAAATGATAGGCAGCTAACACAATATCTATGTTGTCAGTCGGAAATTCCTGGTACTGTCCTTAACATCACATTGCCACATAGATTCACCTTCAAATTCTAGCAGAGGAGAATTCAGATTGTACTCGAGATGCATGTGACTAAAAAGGAAATATTCAGAAATTCTAACTTTCACAGAATCTCATATTAACAGAAACGGTCAGATACGAAGGGAATCAAATTCTGGGAAAATAAAAGCTCAGTTAAATGCTCAGCAATAGGAAAGGTTACACAGAAAGGGATGGGAAAAATCTCTAAAACTTTGCCTAAGGTTTGTCACTAAATTGAAGTACGTGTTTCAAAGCAATGAAGTGGATCTATTTCTTGATGAGAACTGTTGGTTGCTCACAGATGAACAAACAAGACCAGAAACATTCAGAGGATGTTTTTTAAAAACAGAGGGGCAAGAGAAGGCCTGGTTTTCTTTAAAAAGCCCTCCTCTCTATTTTTAACATGTTATATTTGAAAACTGTTTGAAAGAAAAACATTTACCTGTGCTTTCTTTAAGTCTACAGGGAGCTGATTTTTGCTATAAACATAAACTTTGAGAGTCCCACTTCTCCCATCATTTCTTCGAGGTCATTACAGAGCTTTGTTTCAGCTTTTCCATTTTTCTATCATGCTGGCATTTATTTAAGAGAACAGCTTTTAGAGAGAGAAGTTGACATGCACACAGCCATACTGTGCTAAAAAAAAAAAAAAAAAAAAAAAAAAAGAAAATATACAGAAAGTCTCCCCAAACTCCAAAGTGATCATCCATTTCTAATCACACAGTGACACGAGCAATACCAGATCTCACTATTGATTAACAGTGAATGAGAACAAAAGAAAGAGAAATTTGCCAAAATCCTGCAGTGGAGTGAACTGAACAGTTGCCAGCTAACTCCAGCCCAGGTCCAGAGCCTGGGAGTGGGAATTGCTCGGGGCAAAGCTGATCAGTGTCCCCAAGTAAGGCACCATCAAGGAGGGGCAAGAAGTCCACCTTGTTATCCATCACCAGTTTAATGTTCTGGTGTATGCAGGAGATTGGCAGCCCCTCCATGAGAAAAGACAAGGACCATGGTCACTGACTCCTGTCTCTGAATGATTACATTTAGAGATGTTCACTAAAAGGCTGCATTTATTGGAAGTGCGAAAGCAAGTGGAAAATATGTTTAAAGCCATACAAATTATTATTGTAAGAAACCACCAGAAATGCCTAGCATCACCAAGTAAGCATAAACAGGTTTAATTTTGTGCCTTATTGTACTTAAAAATTACTCTTACACCGTTCCCTCTCAGTTCCTGTTAGAGTCAGAACTGGGTCAGTTTTCTACTTTTTCACACCGTATTTGTCTGTGGTAAATATTTGCTTTACTTAAACAAAACTGTTAAACAAATAGGTACATTTGTTGTAAAACAAGTCTCAAGTATATAAGGTTGTCAGGCCCTCTTCTAAGAAATGTCAAAACCAACCACAAAGGGATGTCATCAAACCATTTCCAGAAACAACCTAGCCACCCACACCATACAGTCAGATGCCATTACTTGGGAAAACACACTTTGCTGCTTATCCAGCCAGCCACCTGAAAGAAAGCCTTTGGTGCATCACAAGACGCTTCACCGGATCACAAGCGCACAGAATCATTTTCAGAACGAATTGAAAAAAAGAAAGCTTAACACCATTTGATCCTTTTTTTGCCCCCAGGTTCCCCTTTCCACTGCTCAGCAGGGCTTGCGCTGACTTTCAAGACGCTCCACCACTCACAAAAGAGTGATACTTTTGTGAGGCAACCTTAAATCGGAAAACAACAGGCAAACCACTTGAAGGGCAGAAGTGAGCCCACTCTGTGTCCGTGTCAGGACTTTACAGCTGTACAGTAAAGACACAGCGGTGCTTGATGGCTCTGATGGCTCCTTTCTCCTTTTTCTTTTTTTTTTT
>VWYO01021026.1:52887-72020 GCA_013400275.1 Rhadina sibilatrix | reverse complement strand
TCGCGGCGCGGAGGGGAAGCGGGGTCCCGCGGAGGTTGCCGTAGTCGGTTCCGGGAAGATGGGGCCGTCGGCGCCGTTGTGCGTGCGGGAGCGACGGGCTGATGCCTGTTCCCGGCCGCCTCCCGCCAGCCCGCGGAGTGGTGGCGGATAGCGCAGCCCCTGTTGATGCCCGCTCACTGCTGTGCGATCTGAAGTGGTTCCCTAAGTCGGTGTCGGTCCTGAGTGGGTGCAGCATAAAAGGCCCGCTATTTTTACCCTGGTGCTAGGCGGAGCTGTCTGTAGCTGTGTGCTGTGTTAAACACAGTTGTGCAGCAGGTCCAGCAAAGAGTGCCTGGCCCCTGCGCTTCACAAGGCGCGCCCACCCAGAGTGATCGCGGCTCAGCCTCTCGGTGGGCCCCGCAGGTCGGCATGTGGCCGTGGCTGCTGCTGGCAGTGCTCTTGGGTGCCATCTGTTTGCCCACCCTATACATTCAGCCAGCTGGTCGTTTTAATCGCTACAAACTCATAGCGTCCTGAAAACTGCCTAGTATGGACATGGATTTTTCAGTTTTACTATGTGCTGTATATTCTTGTAATTTATTGACTGCTAGTGTGATGTCTTCTTGAATCCGTATTGAGTAATTAATTATTACCTGCGTACATTCTCAGAGCCAGTCAAGGTAGTCTAAGATGGTATCATTACCTTCAGAGCAGAAGAATTCAAGTTTATATAATTTTCCATTTGGAAAGCATTGTGCACCTGGTTAGTTTGTCCCTTTTTCTTTCTTCCTACAAGTAGGTAAACTTAAGTGGTAGGGCCAGGAGCTCCTTTCTTCAGTTAGAGGTGTGTAGGTGTTGCAGTGAAGCCCCCATGAAAAGAATGTTGCTTAGTCTCCCGAGAATAAAGGCTAATATGTTAATTGATAATTGAAGGCTAATTGATACATCACCAGAAGCCATTGGTGCCTTAAAAGTGATGGTCATTTTCTGAACCTGAAGTGTTGGATTATAATTCAATAATTTCTGTTCCTGTGGCCACAGTGTGGTCATTGAATGTAATCAGTAAATCAGAGCTAAAAAAAAGTAAAAAGGTGTGGAAGAACTGTATTATTAGTGTTTGTATCTTATTATGTTTCCAGTCATTCAGAAGCTAACAATGTATTTTTTTTCTAAATCATGCTTTTACAAATGACTGTCCTTACACACTTTCATCTGTCCAGTAATTTGTCTTAATTTGACATACAGAATACTTGAGAAGATTACTTAAAGCTTTCTAGTCTGTGACAAATAAGAAAAGTTGCAATGTGAACAATGTTTGATATCCCATGTGGCATACTTAATGCTGTCTTGAGAACAAACAAATAAATAAATGTATCTTCTAAATATACTGACAAAATTCCCCATTGAGACTGTAGAATTACTTAACTCTTATAGCTATGTCATAGCAGTATTTAGAAATTATCCTTGGAAGTTAGTAGTGTTTTTTCTATGTGGGTACTAAAGTATAACAAAACTTTAGTTTTCAGTTATGCCTGAAAGTGCTTACTAGATTTTACTGGGGTGTGTATATCCGGTATGCAATAGCAAAAATATTCAGGAAATCAGATTTTATTATATATGATGAAATTTTAGACTTTTAACTGAGGGTGCAGAGGAGCTCATGACTAGTTCTATGTGTTTCCCTTGATGGTGAATCAGGGAGTGTCCAAGGCTTTTGGGCAGACCTTGATGCTACAAAGTTAAATCTTAAGCTGAAAATGAGATCTCTGTAAGTTAGTGCTTAAAGATTGGGGGTTTTGTGTTCTTGATATACCTTTTAGTGTTGGGAGAATAAAAATGCAGATTAGCATTTTTTGGGTTTTTTTGGTGTTTGGGTTTTTTTCCCCCAGCCCTTTACTCATTCAACTTTACTTGCACAGGTAGTGAGCATCATAAGACATAAGGTTTTTAGCTACACATTAAAGATACGTAAATGCTATACAGTATCCAGGAACATTTCTGTGTTTTGGTTATGTGTGTTGAATTGGCGCTGTGATGCAAGATAGTTATATATTGAAAAAAGTTTATGTCTTTTTTTTCCCCTTATTTTAGGGAGAAATTTATCACATTAAAGAAATGATTGAGTCAGTCAAATTAAGAAGACGGTGCATGCTGGATTTCTACTCATATTATGAACATCTTTGTGAACTTCAAGGCTCTCTCCCACTGAAAGCTGTGAAGGCTAATGTGACTCGTGATGCTATTGATCTAATTGTAGATCACATCAAAGCTACTGATTGGGCACCACTTCTGAATGCTCTCAGGCATAATAAGACTCTGACTTCTATTGGAATAAGAAGTTTACATCAACATGGTCTTGAAGATTCAGGTATAAAAGATAGTATGCGTGTTAGAATTTGTTGCATAAAACTTGTGTGTGATTGAATACATGGGGGGAGGAATTGTTATGTTTAGGGAATTATTTTAATTTAAGAAAGTATACGAAAAAAGGAAGGTATGATTACAGTTGTTTTTAAGCCAATAGGGACTGGATTTTACTGATGTGTAGTTTTTGTTTTTTACTAGGTGTTGAAAGATACAGAACTTACTTTAGAAGGAAAATTCCAGCAACTCTATCAAAAGACTTGACTGTCCAACTATGCAAAGCTGTGAAAGGCTGTCTCAGTATATCAGATGTACTAAAAAATTTAGAACTGCAGGGTTTGCTTCTGAGGGAAAGAGACCTAGCACTTTTAACAGAGGTGAGAAAATAATAGTATATAAGTAAATGCAAAATATGCTCAGAACAAAGAATAGTAGCAACTAATCTTTGCAAGTATTTGTTGCAGACAAGGATATTTCTCTTCTAAGATATTTGTGTAGTCTATACATATACATACACATATACACGCATACACATATATGTGTACATATACATATACAATGATTCTGCTGAGACATTTACTATAATCTAGTCTTAACTGAATGTCTCAGAATCACAAGGCTTACTAGAACTTAGCAACATCTCTGCCGTGTGCAGTGATCTTAGCAACATCTCTGCAATGTGCTTGAGGCATATGACAGACATACACTCATGACTGAAACCACTGTGCATGTATGTGATAGAAGGGAAGTTTGGGACACGAAGGAGATAAAAACTGGTCTTCAGATCTGTTACTGAAAAGCTCCAATTTGCTCCTGAATGGCTTCTAGGAAGGGAAGTTGTTGCTGGTTCCCCACAGGCAAGCTTCCTTTGCACTTAATCCACTTAAACTAAACTTTGAGGTTTGCTTGTTTTGACCTTTGTCTAAATCCCCTAGAGTTTCTTACAAGGAACAGAGTTTGAGCAGTTTGGGAGACTTGATCTTTTTTTCTTTTCTTTTTATACTTAAGGGTTTAGCCACAGCTTCTTCTCTGGAGAGTATCTCTTTAGCCCACTGTCCAATTGGAGATGGAGGGTTGGAAAGTAAGTTCAGAATCAAAACCTGTAACTATACTTTTCTCTTTTTAAGTTTTAAATAGGTAAACAAATTTTTCAGTATTTCCTTTCCCGTTTTAAATTTGTCTGTGGTGATTAAAAGAACAGTCTTCATTTTATTCTGCATAACTCAGTAGCATTTAAAGACTTGAATGTCTTCACTTCAGGCTAGTAAATAACTATACTTTATAGGGATGTTTATACTTTTATTTAACACAGCATTCATATTTCTTTACTTTTTCTTGATTTGCTTATGTTTCTATAAACTCAAATATGTTCTAGCTTGTTCAGATATTCTTTGCTGAACTTTGGCACTAGAAATGTATAAACTTAGAACACATTAAGTGTATTTAAAATATACTCTGTATTTCAGTGCTAGTTCTTTGTCAAAGCTTTTGGCGTTAAAGCTGCCTCCTAACAGGCCACTGAAAAAGTGCGTTCTGATAATATGGAAATGCTGTGTGTAGATAACATGCATGCTTTTGTTTTCTTCAGCAATATGTCAGAGTATAAAGAATACAGCTACTATCAGATTTGTAAACTTCACGGCATGTAGCCTCACATGGCGAGGAGCAGAACATATAGCAAATGTAGTAAAGGTAATTCAGTCAACTTTCTTAGAATGGAGTGTTTGTAAGAACTTAATAAATTCAATTTTTTATGTTTGTTTTAAATCCATTAAGGCACTTAATGAGAAGCTTGTGTGAATACCAAAATTAAGTGTGCATTCTTATAAAAGCGGTACCTTTTTTATGACAGAAGTAGCATAGTTTACTGGTGTAGAATTTAAACTCACTGTTTCTGAGAAAGAAACATGACTAATAGAGTAAAGTATTTTCTTTAAATGAGGACTAGGCCTGTAAGCATCTGGCACCTGTTTTGGGGGTGCTTCTTTCATTGTCAATAATTTTGAAAAAATGTCTCAAGCATTCTTAAGTACTAGGTAAGAATAATCAAGTTTACAGTTTAGAAGCTACTGATTAATTGATCAGTACTATGTTTCAATTAGTGTTAATTGCGATTTCCATGAAAGCGCAAAACTTTGTAGTATGTATTTATTTCCTATTCAAAAAGAAGGTGATAAAATACTTTGTAGCCAAGATTAATAATATGCATTGCAAACTGGGCAGTCACAACACGTATGAGTTACTGGTAAGGTTTAAAAATCAGTTATGTTTCTTGAACTCGGGAATGGTGTACTTATACCAGCATGTTTCTTAACAGCATTCAAGCCGTTGAACATGGTATAGAAAAAAAAAGGTAACTTGTGATCATGTCATCAGTTATGGCTTTGCCATTGTGTTTGGTAACAGCTTCTTTGTTTGCAAAGCACCAGGCAATAAGAAGACATGGTGAAGCTTGGGCTAAAAGCCTACGTTACAGGAGACCTGACCTTGAATATATGACAGGTTTGAGGCGGATTACCTTGAACTGCAACATGCTTGTTGGAGATAGAGGAGCAAGTGCTTTTGCAGACTGTCTAGGAGAGGACCTTTGGCTAAAAGGTATTTTGAAGTCTTTTACTAATGAACAGTGGAGTAATTCAGGAGTTTCCTTACACAGTAACTATAGACATATTGATGTGTAGATGCTGAGATATTCCATACAACATAGAACTTTGTCTACACTCACAAATTCTCTGTATACTTCGTATTTGGTTATTGCTAGTTGTTGTAAGGATTTCTGCAAGATCTCTGTGTCTCTGTATCTTTACTGATAGCTTTTTTACTACCTCTGTATCTCACTACTGCATCTCTTAAAATATAGTAGTGGCAGGCAGATTTAAAAATTGTTAGGTATAATAGTTGCAGCCAGAGGAGTAACTCACTATGTAGCTTGGGAAGAGTACTCTTTTTCCTAAAGAAATCTCTCTTCCTTTCTTGAAGTGACTGAACACTGTTGTGTTATCTAGTATTGTCCTTCAGTATTTTTGAGAATGAATTTGTTCTGTGGTATACCTATTATTATATCTCGTAATTATACAAAATTAATAATGGTACTGGTGTAAATCATATCATTCTGTATGTGGAATAAAATACCCGTTTTAAAGTTTTGTTCTATAGTTTGAGGCAGGTCTACAGATAATCCATACTGATGGAAGAGGGTCAGATTAGAGAATACTTAAACTGGACAAACAGCAGTCCATAGGCCCTAATGGGATGCATTCACAAATGCTGAGGGAGCTGCCTGAGACCACTGTAATTTTGAGGCCACTCTCAGTAGTCTTTGAAAGATCATGGTGGTTGGGAGGGAGTGCAGGAGAAGGATAGCTAATGTCATGCCTATTTTCAAGAAGTCTGGGAAGAAGAAGGACCCAGGAAACTACAGACCAGTCAGTCTTACTTGGATCCCTGGAAAGACAAGGATTTGCTGCCATCCAGAGGAACCTCAGCATGCAGAGAAATGAGCTGATGGGAATTTCATGGAGTTTAAGAAAAGGAAGTGCAAAATCTGCACTTGGACAGGAATAATCCTTTGCACTGGAATGTGCTGGGGCTGTGTTGCTGGAAAGCAGCTTTGCGGAAAGGGTGCTGCAGATCCTGGTGGACAGCAAGCTGTCCATGAAACAGTAAAATGCCTCTGTTGCAAAGAGGACCGGTGGTGCTCAGGTAGCATTAGGCAGAGACTTTGTGAGCAGGTTGAGGGAAGTGATTCTTTCTCTTTACTCAGCACAAGTAAGGCCACAGAATCTGTGGTACAGGAGAGAGCTGGAGCTACGGGAAAGAATCCGGTGAAGTACCACTAAGATGAAGAGGCAAATGCAGCTCTGATTTCAGAAAAAGCTGAGGAAGCTGGGACTCTGGCTTGGAGAGGAGAAGGCTCAGAATGGGTTCAAGGTGTACAAATATCTGAAGGGAAGATGTAAAGGAGATGGAGACAGACTCTTTCCAATGGTGACTGGTGATAAGGAAAGATGGAATGGGTAGAGATGAAAACACTGGAGGTTTTTCCTCAACATTATGAAACCCTCTTACTTTGAGGGTGACTGATCACTGGCACAGGTTGCCCACAGTGGTTGTAGAGTGATTCATATTACCTCCTTTGCAGATGTTAACAGTAATTTCTTAATGTTGAAAAGTTGTACTTGTCTTCTTTGAAAGTAATACTCCTGTTTTTACACGACTGTTATCATCATGTCGTTTCTCATACTTCATTTTCTGTGAAATGGAGGTTTTCAGCAGGATTAATTTTTTTAGATATCAACTATTAAATTAAATTACTAACTAAATGCAGTACTACCTCCACTGATTTTTTTTTTCCTCCTTAAACATTTTAGCACTTGATTTGCAGCAGTGTGGAATATCCAATGAGGGAGCAAGGTCATTATTAGATGCTCTTCAAACTAATACAACATTAGTGGTACTTGACATAAGAAAAAATCCATTAATTGGTATGTATCTGTGTCTGCATTTATCCTCTTTGTGTGGTTGTTGCTCTTTGTTTTTATATTCAGTAACTGTATGGGAAAAGGTAAACTGCTTTTAAGAAAAAAAGAGCATGCCATAGGAATTTGCTAAACATTTTTAAAATAGGAAAATAAGCAGGATAGGTAATGTTGTACTTATTCGTCAATGATCTGTTTGTTCTCATAAAGAGTGCTCTTACAGAAAATTCGTAACAAAGTGTTTTAATTGATTCTAGATCATGTTCTGATGAAAAACATTATTGAAAGAGTTCTTAAGAATGGTAACAGTGCCGATTCAGAGGTATGTTTTACACATTTTGGAATTAGTTGGGGTTTTCTTTGTAGCTTCCATTGCATTTGTTTTTTTTTTTTAAAGGTGACTTTTTTTCAAAAAGAACCTAAGACAGCTGTTGTAGTTCTAAATGGAAGGTTGACTCAGTGCAAATAAAAAAAAAAACACTAGGGGAAAACCTAAAACCACTATGATGAACATGTTACTGTATTGGGCTTTTCTGTATGATTTCTTACGGAATTAAAACTGTCACATGTAATAAAACCTGGATATACATTTAATGGAAAGAAAAATGGAAATGTGTGTGTATTTCAGCATTACTATAGAATGTTAACTATTGCTCCAGGACTGCTGTAGGGCTTTCTACTACATGTGTCCTTGTCAACATGGTAATAATAACTTATAATTAAAAAGTAAAGGAAACCATAATTTAAAATTTAGCACTTAATTTATTTTAAAACTTACTTCTTGTCTCTTACTTCTGTAACTAAAATTTTTTTTAAGTTGCCCCTTCCAATACAAACCATATATGAAAACAGAGTCCAGTTAATGTACAGTACTGCCTTTCATCTTTGTCTAACAGTCCACACAGAGTTCACAATAATGTGCATAAACTGAACATCTAGACCATTTACGATTAGGTATACTGTTGAAATACACAAAAATCTGATCCAGTTCTCAATGGAGTCCCAGCAGTCCTAGTTCTTGTGTTGGAATTTAATGCTCTTGTGTTGGAATTTAATGCTCTTTTGGTTTTTGAAAAGATTAAATAGAAGAGCTGTGGATGTGTAGGGACTGCCTAATAAACTGAAAATTTATGTATAGAATTTCTAGAGAACTAATACAGTTCCCCACTTCAATCTCTAGAAGACCTTTTTTGAGAAGATGAGGTTGGTTGAGAAGAAGTACTCTTTCTCCTTGGCAGATGCAATCAAAATTTAAAAATGTCACAAGGATCACATGAAAATACATCTGCCTGGAAAGGCTGAAGATAATTGGAAAGTCAAACCATGGAAAGAAGCAACTCTGGGAAATCTCCCATATGCTAAAAGATCACTTGACTCAAGACATTAGTTTTATATTCAACCAGTTAGTGTGGTGTCTTAAGTTTTATTAGCAGTGCGGGTAATTCTTCCTACTTCGTTAACAGCATGGATGAAGAAATACTGGCCACTGGCTTACTAATTAGCTTTGCTTCTTCTGCCAGTTACAGCTGTCTTTCCTTCCATCCTGCTTTGTGTAAAAAGTGGTTGGTTGTTTTTCAGTAGCATGTAGTTGATTCCCTTCTGGGCTGTTTTTTTAGATTTTGATCCCTTTGCTAAAACAAAAGCTTTATATTTTAGCAGCGCTGTGTAGCAGTATAGTGAAGGATAATCATAGGTATGACCAAGTGTAAAAGGTAGTTAAAGTTTGTGTAGTATCTGAGAAATTGAATAGCTTAAGGGAAAATCCGTTGAAGGTGTCTACAAAACAAGATGCTTTCAAAACACTGTTTTTGAATTTTGCTGTCTTCATAGATGCTTAGATGTTGTACAACAACAGCAGTAGGCACCCTGCTGAGACAGGCTATGGGCTAGATGAACTTTAGGTTTTACCTAGTAAAGCTGCCCTTTTAGGTGTCTACTAAAACAAAATTAAAATGACTTTTGCTCTTAGAAGCTTGCAATCTAATTTTACTCTCTCTGGTGTGTTTTAGTTTAAAATGATCAATTTGCTTGCACAGGCATTAGATCCAGCTGGAGACACAGTAGAGTTTATACAAAGATTAACTGAGTCTAAAGTGAAAAGAGAAGGTTTTTCTTGACAATGATAAATTTGGATTAAACTTGGTTAATTGGAGTACAGTAATGTCATTTTAATCATTCTGATGCTTTAGATGGGAATAGCTCTGGCATACTGTTCCTAGTACTCTTATGTGGGATTTAGGGCTATGTGAGACAAGCTTTGTGTTAATGTCATCTGTATTTTCTTCAATGACTGCTTCAGCACTAGACCCTGTGTTAGTGATGCACACCGAAAAGTAAATGCGGGGTAATTTTAGAATATCTACCAGGAGTAATTAAACTTTTTATCAGGGCAAGGGGAGCCTTTAGGAATAGAGCTGTTGCTGTAAGGAAATGAAGTTTGAAGTACAGCTATGGCCTTTGATCATCACTGTCTCTTAATTTTATTTTGGGGCTTCTACTTTGTAAGGATGAATTTTCATTACAGACAGTAAAAATAAACTTCATGGTTTTTTTTAAAAAAATGACTATATAAAAAGTGATACAAAATTAGATTGGGGAAGCTTTTATTATTCTGGTGAGCTTTGGCCTGAGCCAGTCGTTCCTGTCAAGCCAGTTTTCTGAGAATGGAGTGCAGAAGCCAGAGTTGCCTCTTTATAGGATTGATGCTGGGGGTTTTTTGCTATAGAAAGAGAACTGTTTTGCATAGGAGAAAGGATACTATTGGATGGGATATTGTAGTGATGTTGAGGGAATGCTTTCCAGTAATGCAGACTATCATCCGTGTTTGAATTTGGGCTTTGTGAGACTTCTGTTTTTTCTTGATTTTACAGCTTATAAAGTTTTCTGTAAATAGCAGTGTTCTCTATATCTGACAAGCTACCTCAAATTGTAATAAGCACCTCTTTAACTATCAGTTACTAAATTGATTTGTTTTTCTTCAAAAAAAACCCAACTTAAAATTCCAGTTTAAGTGGCTGATGTCTCCGTCTTCCAAAGATGCTTTGAAAACTAAGCCAAAGAAAAGAACCATTGTCCTAGGAAGTGGTCGCAAAGGAAAAGCTACTATTCGTATTGGTAATTCTTTGTTTTTTCTGGCTGTAGTAAATTTTGTGTAGAAAATTGTATCTTAATGCTTAATAGCTTAAATTAGAAAATGTGTGATATGTTTAAATGTTAGCATTTTACAGAATGATTGTCTCCAAAAAAAAGTCAGTTTCTTCTTGATTTTATAATGCATCTTTTATCATCATTGGTATTTGTAGGAAACTTTCTTTTGTTTTTAGTGCTGCTAGATGTATGGCTGGAAAAATGGTAGGATATGCTGAGCTTAAAATGTTTGGAAGCATTGCATGTATTTATTCTGTGTCTCCACAGGCTTTCACTTCTGCAAAGCCTGGCAATAGTAAGTTGTCTAGTTCTCCTGCTGTTGTAACCTTTCTGGAGCAGGCTGTCCTCTGCCAGAACAAACAAACATGCATTTTTAAACTGATGTACAAAATGTTCTAAGATTTTTAACTTCATGTAAACCTATTATAAATAGTATGTTTAAAATAACATAGGGATCTTGAATATTTATAATTAAATCCTAATAGCTGCAATAATAAACATTTTTCAGTAAGCTGCTAAAAATTTCACTGTAATACATTTCACTGTCTCTTGTCTTCGCTCTAGTTATCTGGAAGCAGAGAGGTAAGCATAAATCAAAACAAGTCTTTGTACAAATAAACTCATGATCAGGGTGGTGGTGGTAGAAAAAAATGCCTGGCAAATGTGATTGTGGAGGGTTTTGTGTTTACTTGGCTTTTTTCTGTTTTGGGGTTGTTTGTTTTGTGTGGGTTTTTTCTGTGTTTTGGGGTTTTTTTAAGAGGAGAGAGTCAAGGTGAAAACTTGCTGTTTATATGTTCAGAGCGAATTGAGATTTTAAATCCTATTAACTAAGTTATGCATTTCTATACCATTGCAAAATCTGTTATTTTATTGATCTCAGAGAAACAATAACCTGAGTTCTGACTAGTTTAACTGTAGGAAGTATTAGGTGATTAATTTTCTACACTTACCAGTTTCTGGCTTAGACAGAATGTGAGGTAGAGTAATCATCCACATTAGGTTTCTTTGCTGAGTCTACTTCGATGCTGTATGATTTAAACAACAACAAAAGACCAGACCAGTGAACCCTGCTTTTTCTTATTACTAAAGAGAAGAGATTGCTGGTGTCCTGTAAAAGCAATCTGCATGAGTACTAGATTTATTTTTAACTGTTTTGCCTGTAAATAAAATAATGTTCTTCACTCTAAAGCCACTAGAGGGCAGTTTGAAGCACATAGATGCCTTTATTGTCTGTGTGGGCAGTCTAAATTCTGATGTGAGACAATGGAATTAGGTAGCTGAAATTAGTAATGCAAATAAGCATCTTCTGCTACAAATCTTTACCTCCTTTTTTGAAAACCAGCTTGTCCTGTGTCAGCCTACAGCAGTTAAATATACCAGTTGTAATTGCAAGTTTTTGACACTTAAGCAAAATTCGACTGAATTTCCTACAGTCCTTATTATAACATAGGAAATTTTATAAACAGTAAGTGTTGAATTTGTATGTGAATAATAAGGTCTATATGAATTCTCTTTTCTTTTGATCTTGCTCTTCAATCCAGGATTATCATCTAAAAAATCTGTAAGTCCTGGGAAAAAAAATTCCACTGTGAGAGAGAGTTACTCACCAAAACCACTACCACCAGGCACAAAAGGCTTCCTTCCTTGGCGGACTGCAGAACGCGCAAAGAAATGCAGGTGAGGTTTTCATGGTACAAGGGAAAATACTAAATGATAAAACTTGCATGATAAGTATAGTAGAGAGCAATGTTAGCTTTTTAAAATACAATTTGAAAGGTACACGCAGAATGTCATCAGTTTTTTCTGTTCATATAAATTTTGAGGGTTTTATAAACTCTTCTCTAGTAAGTGTCTAAAATACACAAAAATACATGATAGCCGTAGGAGTATTCATATGCAGCAAGAAAACCCAGTACAACCAAAGGTACCTTGTCTGCTTGTTCTTTTGTTAATGGTGATTTATCAGATGTATCATTGCTAAAGAGGCAAATTAGTCTTCTAAACTTGTAGTATAGTTGGTTTGAGATCCACTTCAAGATGCTTAGGTATTTTCCTGCCTCTTTTTTCTGCTTCACCTCACCCAATATCAGCATAATTATTGTGATCATCTAAGACCTGTAAATTAAAATAAAACTGAAAAAACCTTACACATAGAAGTTGTCTTATGAAACAGTTTTTGTTTGGTTTTGTTTTTTTAATCTATTCCCTAAATTTTGGCCTCTCAAACAGGAGACTATATAACTATTTAAACAAAAAAAATACTTAATGCTCTATTGCAACAATGGGTATTAAGCTTGTTTTTCAAAATGCTGAACACCAAATTCTGTTCACTTTAGTTCAAAATGATTAACTACAATGCCTATTGAAGATATTGTTAGCATCCAGTAGTGTTGCTCTAAATCATGATTAAGTAGGGAGTACTAATCAAAATGAGAATGCAGTGAGGCTTAAAGGAATATAGTGCAGTGTCTGATGCTCTTTATTTAGTCTCACTGCTTCATCTGTCCTAGGATCTTGTATTTGGAATGTTATAAACTTACTTTCCTCAAAAGTATGGTTTTGTTTTGTTTTTTTCTCCATAACTTCAGAGGTGGGGCAGTGCATTGTGCTGGAGAATTGCCAGTGAAGATTCAGGTACTGTTTTTCTCTCATGTGGTTTTGTTTTTAGTGGGTAGATGCCTGAAAAAAGGGGAAAGCGTTCTCAACAGACTCTCATGGTCTGATAGCTAAGATTGGAACATACTTGTAAAGATTTTCACTCAGAGAAGTGAAAAAAAGCAGTTTATATCAGCATTTGGTTGTAGCTTTTTTGCTACTTAGTTTATGTCCATTTCTATCTCTGTATGTTTTGGTTTCCAAGTCTTAGGAGCTAGCTGAGTTGGAGTATAGGCATCCCTGCATAGACAATAAGTAACAGCATTTTTCTCTGAAGGCTTTCTGTGCCATCTTTCTGTCTTGGATTTGGATTATATAGTTGTTTTTGTACCTGTTGGTGAGCTGCTCTAATAAACCTACCAGGAGGAGAAGAAAGACCCCGTATTTATTCCTTCTCCTTTGCATCTTGTTTCCATCACAGAAGGATCTGATGGCTGCAGAAGCCACCAATTATCCTCTGCTGTGGTGTAGGCTTCCCATGGACTGCAGTCCTTTGGGAAAACGTGGGCTGGCACAGGATGCCTGTGGGCAGCCTCTCCTTTCACCCATCCCTCCTCTGTGATACAGGTTTTCCCTGACTGGAATGAGGATGTTGGCGCCATGATGGAACATGTCTTCCTGCTCCCAGCCTCTTGTTCCCTCTGCTTTTTCTCACTCTTTTTGTTCCCACCTCTTGTGCCTGTTGGGCATTTTCTGCCTTGCAGTGGGTCAGCTGGGACTGGCTATGTCCTGCATGGATCAGCCTTGGCTCTTCCTTGCAGGGGCTGATTCTGCTGCTAAATCCTCACCACAAATACTCAACAGAGGCACACATAGGATTGTTTTTTAATACTGTTTTATGCAAATCTGTTTCGAAGTTGTATAACTGGGCAATATGTGTACCTTGTAAGGGACTCTGGGAAACAACTGTATTTAAAATTAAGCTTTTGATATGATTTAATCTTTGATTTTTGCTACATGTTGTAATGCTATGAGTGGGCATGTTTTTCTTTTCTGGTGTAACTAGACAGGTGTTCCTGTGAAAGTGACACTAGAAAGTGCTTCTACATCTGAAGCTGAAGACACAGAAGATCTAGAGGATGTTATCCAGCAGCCTGATTTGGCAAAATCAATAGATAAGACTGATGTAGCTCAATATCAACAGTTAGAGGTAAGAAGCATGTTCAGTGCCTAGGACTCCATAAAGGCAAATTGTATCAATTAAACCATGTTTTATTCAGAATATTGTAATTAAACAAATAAGTTTTGGAGCAGAATTTCAGAATAACTTAATACAATTGCATTGTAATTTTTCAGGCATCTGTTCCAATCTTGAATCATAGTGCAAATATCTTTCAATCAGTGTTTATTGCCTGTAGTATTTTCTTTCGAGTATTTCCTTTATAACAGGAATTTAATGTCATTTCTAAGAGCTAAAATATAGTAAAGACTGTTGCATAAAAATAATTATAAAAATAGCTGTGTGTTTGAATTCTATTTTATAATTGAGCTTAGTAAACTTTTTTCTTTTGCTTTTTATTATTCCTTCTACTTCTTTGATACTTAAAAAAACTTGGCAGTAGTGAAGCAGACTGTTTCTGCAAATGTCTTGACTGGAAATGTTCTTATAAAAGAAAGGGGTGGAAAGAAGATATGTATCAATGGCTCAGTAGTGCTGCTGAGATAATCTAGCACTATTATAAAGTAACACTTTCAGGCAGAATAACTGAGTTTTTTCTGGAATGTTAATGGAATTCTGTTTGGAGAAATCAAACAGATTGGAGAAAAATTACGATTACTTCTGTAAATTGAAGCTACAGTCAGTTTGGTTTGCTAGTGTTGTCAGAGCACCACACTGGCTGAATTTGCTGTTTGTACATGTAAATACTGGACTGTATACTTGTCTTTGTGAGTGAAGTTAAGTTTTAACTTGCTGTAGGTTTAGCAGTAGTGGGAATATTTATAGTGGGATAGAGTTGTGGAAAGCAAAAGTACTGTACAAATACTGCATAAATAACTACCAGACTTTTCAGCTGATGTGTACTTCTTCTTTAGATCTTTTTCTCTTTATAACTTTTGTTCAGGAAGATTTCAAGGTTTTCACATGCTGTTGGAACTTAAAGTTTTATAGCAGCTTTTACTTTTAGTGGCAGTGTGTTGACATTGCCCTGTGTGGTGGCTTCAACCCTATTACCAAGAGCACTGTGTCTGAAATCACAGAATTCCATGTCATGTGCAAATTACTCCAAAAACTTTTTTGTAGGAACTCCTGTGCTTGCAGAAAGCATTTGATGTATTTGTTCTTGGTGTTTGGAGAGGGAAGAATTATATATTCAGGACATACAGCAGAGGCAGGCAGTGTTTTGTGCTTTGGGGAAGGGTTGTCATACTGACCGATTATGTCAATGTTAGCTGTACAAGTACATGTAGGGCAGCTATAAGGAAGAGACAACTTGTGATTAATTTGAATTTCCTTGGAGAGAAACCCACAAATTTTGGCAACCCTCTCCAAAATTTTGATTTTTCTGAGCTTGTAAAGGTCCAGATTTTCCTGACTTTCTGAATTTGAAAACCAAAATACTTTCTTAGGCCATGGTTGCTTATCAGATAGCACCATTTAAACAATCCGCACATGATGCTGTGCCTTACCCATTGTTTCTATTACCTTGACACAAAGCAGGTTTGACATTATGGCAGAATCAAACTATCAAATTGGCATCACTGAATTGTCTATTTCCCCTCTGTTATTTTAATGCCTTTTCATTTCTTTCTTCAGTCTTTTTCTCTTGTGCCCTTTTTCATATTTGTTTGATCATAAGACTGTCATTAAATAGCTGTTACTGCACAGCAGCTTGCAAGGGGAGGTGCTTTGAGGAACTCCAGAAAAGTAGTCCAGTGTATTTGGTGGTAGCAAGCCTTTCAGTAAATGGGACAACTGGTTGTGTTAGAATGTCTTGGTTTGGAAAGACAGTCTGCCAGGGAAAGCTTGAGCTTCCTTTGGAATGGAAAATGTAAATGCCCTCTCTCCAAATTATTATTATTTTGCAATTAGGGGCTTTCAGGTAAAGATATGGGAATAGGAATAACAATTCTTTACTCAGAATATTAACAATACAAATGTAGTAGTACAGAAAAACCCAAGCAGACAAACAAACAAGATCCTAGAAACCCTGACAGAGTCAGATATACAGCCTGACATCCTGTTGGTCAGGGTGTTGGAAGCAGTCCAGATAAGTTACTTCCCCTGGAGTAACAGATGTGGTTCTGTTGGAGTAGAGATGATCCTGTAGAGCAATGGTCCAGTGATGGTGAGAAGGGTCCAGTCTTCCTCTGGGAATCCGGTGAAGCCAGATACCTTGTGTTCTTATGTCTCAGTTTTTATCCAGGTAGGAATAGTTGGCTCCCCCCATTGGGTGGAGCATCTCACAATAGGATGATGGAATGTGGATGTACTGCTTTGTGGATGTATTACTCTGGGGAGTCTTAATGACCCATTGTGAAAANTGGGATGATGTAATTGTATCAGTCATGCAGTGAGACTCAGTGACAGAAGATACCCCCTGGAGGGAGGATGGGTTGTGGAAGAGATAAGGAACACTGCCCCACCTGGTTTTAACGGCTGGCCCAGTATCAGAAGGCACCTACCCCCTTCCCCCCATGAGTTATGATGAATGGGTTATACAAGAGATAAAGAAAAACATCTCCCCAACTGGTTTCAGCAGATGGAAAAATGGAATAAACATTTCTGGTTACATGTTGCAACCCAAGACATTAGAACAATGATGGGAATGCAGTGTGGGAATAAACAATGAGAGGTGGGAGTTCCTTAAACTGCTGCTTTGTCAAAAAAAGCTCTCCAAGCATCTCGATGTGACTGAATGACCAGACTTCCACTTAAGTATGCAAGTTTTGGAGAACTCTTCTCCATCCTTCTGCTCAAAAAGTGGCTTTAAGCATACTACTTAATGAAACAACTAATATTTAGTTGTGTTTTCATAAAAAAAAAAAGCCTTGACTAGTGAAAGGCTAATTTCTGCTTAAATGAAAAATAAGAACTGATAAATATTCTTTCCTTCCACTAGAGGGAATCAAATGTCACAGTTGGTTTTGATGAAGTGTGTGGTTGAGGTAACTTCCATACTTCTAAATTTTAACTAGGGATTTAAATGGTAAACTTCACCCTTAATCTAGTTAACAGGGCAACTCTTTCCACATCTCACTACTTTGTGAATTACAAAGAAGTAGAGATTGCACTGTAACTATTTTTTTTTAAGTATGATGCGGTGAAGTAGAATAACATGGCTGATTAGTTACTAAATTTTTTAAGATACAATTTAATTTTTTAAACTTCAGTTTTGTACCTCTGTCTAGCGTTGAACAGACATAATGCTTATGGTAAATCTGAGGGCTATTTTTGGCATTAGTTTCATCTTAAAGTCTATCAGTGCTGTCTTTTTGGGCTGTAATACTTGAAGGCATTGTCTTGTAGCTTGGATGTACATATAACTGATATGTTTTAATAATTTTTTTTGCACAGAGACTAAGGCATTGTGTCAACTAGTGAATTTCTTAAAAGCATATCAATGATTAAAGTGTACATATACTTGTAACATAATGGTGACAAATTAGTTTTTTTAAATGTTGGCTTTGATTTGCCTGTGAGGAGATGCAACTGCAGTGTTCAATTTTGTTATCAACTCAGCCCATAACCATGAAATACTATGTACATCTAGAGTGTGATAAATCAAGTTTAAACATTACTACATTTCTGTTTAAAATATCATGATCATTTAATTACTGCCTAAGCCGTTGATATTTGACATTACAAACTAGCAATTTGAAGAAAAAGGTCAGTACCTTCATCTCTAAAATGATCTAAAATCTGTCTACAACAAAAATACTATAGAACTTTGGTTTCTAAAGTAGTGTTCCTAGCCTACATTCTAGAAACTTCAAAATACAAATAATTATATGTATGCACCTGCACTATAAATGGAAAGCAAGAATTCTAAGAAGACTGTGATAGCTGTAAGACTAAGAACTCTGTGATAGCTATTACTGATCTTTTTAAGCTGGAATCCTGGGGTATTCCAGGTTACATGTCAAGTTGTCAGTGCATAACGTTATGGTTTCTACTTTCTGTGCTGTGCTTCTGTGTCTGTTAGAGGTTTTATAGCTCCCATTACTTGCATATGTTCAAAGGTAGATGGCAGTAAGATTGTGGTATTTATGAGTGGTTCTTCTTGGATGTTTGCCTCCCACCCTATACCTGCAGGTTAGATAGTGCTAAATCTGTTTTGATGCTCAAATATGAGTACAGTAAAGATATGACTGGCTTTCTGCTTGCAGCATTTGCTTGGTTGATGCTAGTCTAGGGATTTTAGAAGTGGGCTTCACTAGAGTAATGACAGATGCATAATCATCACTTGGAGTGGTTGTCACTAGGAGAGCTTTATATAGAAAGTATTCTAGAACCTGTATCTTGGAATCAGTTGCAAAAGTACCTTACAACTTACAACACCTTTGCATTTGTAGAAAGTTTATTTTTACTATGCATTCTGTTGCATGCTCGTTTTCTCAGCTGATTGCTTATATGAGTAGTAGTAGGCACTTGAAAGCTTTTACTAGTAAACTATTGCAGTACTATTTGAATCTTTGTTTCTCTTTAGAACTGGTTGATATGGTGTGTACAAAAAGCAATGTCCTTTTACATATATGTGCCTGTATACAAAGTGAATGGGAGAAGTTCTGCATACTGTTAATTTGTATAGCCTAACCTCTGAAAATAGAGTAGCTTGATGATTTGAACAGTTTTCGCCTTTTGAACCAGAATACTGTTAAGGTGTGCAAGAACAAAAACTCTTGCTTGTTTTTCCAGTTCGGATGCTCTGATTAAAGATGATAATGCTCTGCTGGAATGCAAGAAAATGTGGTATTGCAAATCTCTTACTGAAACTGAGATTTACTACTTAGAACTAATAATTAAAATACAAGTTTAGGAATCTCATTAATAAGACTAGAATATATTTAATAGGTGTTTTGGGTTTGTTTTTATTCTTGTTAATTCAACACTAAACTTGGAATTGTGAAAACTTTTTACTGAAGAACTAAGTGAAACCAATGAGAAAGAATACAGTTCTTATATTGAGAATTTTGTATTCTTACTGCTTGAGAATACAGTTCTTCAGAATTTTGTATTCTTACAGATGTAAGATACATTTGGATAAAGAGTATGGTTGGAAAATCTAGATATGACTGCTAAGGATTTCTTTTTAGAGCCCAAATTGAGCTTTTCATGATGTAGATATATTTAGTTAAAAAATGATACTTGAAAAAGTGAAGGGGAAGAGAAGAGAAGAGCATACATTCTTGATGCTTATGCCATAGGACAAAGAGACTTGGGCTATAATTTCATGTGATCTGTTGCAATCTTACCAAACTGTTAAGTGAATCACACTTATTTCTACTTCTCTGTCTTAATATTTTGCATCCTGGAGTTATGTATTGGTAGACCTCTATCTTTTATTTTTG
>VWYO01021026.1:42114-52852 GCA_013400275.1 Rhadina sibilatrix | reverse complement strand
TTTTGTTTTGTTTTGTTTTGTTGCATGCTAGTCTGACATTTGGAGATAAATTTCATGGTAGTTTATCTGTGTTTTGATAGTTGGAGCTGGAAGAATGCATGGAAAAACTAAAGGAAGAACAGAAAGCTAGAGTAAAGGCAGAGGAACGATTACTGGAGGTAAAGATACTTAACTGTTAATGATCTTTACTTTTAAAGGAAGCACTGCTCAGAGAATCCACTTGCTTAATTAGGAGTAATTATCAATGACCACTAATGGGGTAGCTTCCAGAGTTTCAGTTCAAAGTCACGTGGATCGTTTACTGGTCTTAAGGGCAGTGATGAAATCTGTGTTTAGTAATGTTTGTTTTATGGATTCTGTTCCAGAGCCTTGAACTCCAGCTTATGCTACTCTTTCAATGTGTTTTATTAATTTTCTGAAACACTTATGATCTGTTTGCAGTGTGTACACATGGATAGTTCTTTGTCTCCCAACTCACTTACCATGACTTGTGCTGAAAAGCTGTGTGTTGCAACTGTTGTTCAGTTTGGTTTTTTCTGTACCTTTGATTTTTAAGTTTTGTTTCTGCAGGCAATAACCATATTAGACGGTTTTCTACATGTCAGTTGTTGCTAAGTGCAGTTCAGTTTTGACAAAACTGAACAACTTATCGCAGTTAAATCACGAGGTCTGTTTCCCCTCTGCGGTTGCTGACCTAAAAATATCCTTCTGCATGAATAAGCAGAATTTCTTGTAATATAGTTGAGTGTAAGGTAGTGTAAACAAAAGGATTTGGTCCTTAAATGTCACTTTGAGGGGAGTGAAAATGAGCAACAAGTGATAGGCCACAGTACAGGGAGCAGATATCCACAAAAGACTCTGCACTTCTTAAAGACAGATTGTAGCCCTCTTGTGTGACTATCCCCATCTGCCTGTAATGTGATGTGCACCAGTGGACTCTGCTGCGTGTCTGTTGTTTAGATCCTTCAATGCTTTTTAGGCTAAACAACCCCTACAAGAAATCTTTCTCTATGAAGGCTAGGCTGGTTGGACTTAGCACCTTGTCCCAGGAGATGAAATAAAAACCAAGTAGCATTAATCTCTAAAACTGTTTATTTTGTTGCTTATTTATTACCTATAGTGCACTACCCAATCTATAATTTTTTTGTTCTCTCATAAAAAATGTAAGATGGAAAGCCTATGGTAGTACTTGATTGCACAGCTGTAATCTTAAATGAGTGAGTTAATGCTTCCCTCAAACACAAAACCTTGTATGTCCTGCAGTTATCAGGCAGTTTTCAGTTTCATCATCAATTTGATTAATGGTTGACGTGGAAAAAAATAAAAAATTGAATCATGTTAAACTTTCAGTTTTGGGATGCATGGTGCAGAGGAGAGATTACAGTAGTATGCATTCCCCCACTACAGAGGGGTGAATATAAGGAGGACATTGGTCCTCATTAAGGTTTTTTTACTAGTAAAGTAAATTCTTTGGTGTTAACATGTCATATAATACATGCACAGTAAAATGATACAAAAGCTAAATTTTTCTGCTTTTACTTGATCTGTAACATCCTGTACATACTGAAGACAGTGCTGAGCCAGTGGTTTTGAGTGCTTGTGGGAATAACTGTGATAGTATAGAACTGCAGCTGTAGATAAGCAGACTTGCACAGAGCTCATGTAACAGTGCCTTGAAAATGTGTGGTACAGCAAACTCTGCATCTTGTTATGTCAGTTATTTCAGATACTCTTCTTCATGATTCTGCTGTTTAGGCACAAAGAGGTGAGCTTTGATATTTTGGGGTCTTTAAAACTGAAAATGAAAGAAATTTTCTTTTTTTTTTTCCCCCACATAGCTGGAAATTGAAAATGCAAGATTAAGGAGTCTAAATATCTCCCTATCCGAGGTTCTTCATGCACAGTCAGTAACCAACATGATTTTGGAAGATGAAGGTGTTCTAGGCAGCATTGAGAACTCTTTTCAAAAGTTTCATGCTTTTTTAGACCTTCTTAAAGATGCTGGGTAGGTTGTCACTTTAAGTCTTGCTGTTTTTCCTGAGATCTTTCAAAAATTATCCTCACAATGAAGTATGCTGCCTGCTACCCCGCCAGATTTCTAGGTCTATACACCCAGAGAGCAAAGGAAAATAAATTAGCTGTGTACCTATTGTTTAGTCTTTTCCTAGTGACAAAAGCATGATCTAATCACTGTTCAGCTGAGTTCATGCATCTGTCTTTGGGAAAGGCTTTCAGGAAGCCTATTCTAAAAAAGTAGAAAGCTTCTATTAAAGCATGTTCCCAGTTCTTTAGTGAATCATCTTCGGCTTTTAGAATTCCCACAGTGTGAAAGGCTTAAAATGCAGTTGAATTGCTTTCAGAAAGTGTTCTGTTGTGCTCTCCATTCACTAACTGAAGTATGGAAATCTAGGTGGATGAATCTCAAGCCTTTGTATTTAAGGTCTGTTATTTATTGTTACTATTACTAGAGTTATTTCAGAGAGTGTTGATTAAAGTTTGTGTTGCCACTGTACCTGTAGTTTGTCAGATAATAGTTCATCCTTCCCATTTTACAAAGAATTTCAGCTTGAACCTGATTCGTAAAGCTTGTATGACCAAGCATGGCAGTCTCATCCACAAGAAGGGAATGATATGAATATATGTTGTAGTCTACTCCATATATTCAGAGAAGATCACAGAAAATTTTATTTTCCCTCTCTGTCTCCCACTTCCGAATTGTAGTGATATTACTCAGGACCTAGGTGACAATGGCCTCAAGTTGTGCCAGGTGAGGTTTAGATGGGATATTAGAAAAAATGTCTTCTCTGAAAGTGTGGTCGGACATTGGAACAGGCTGCCCTGGAAGTGTCCAGAAAACACCTGGATAAGGTGCTTAGGGGACACGGGTTGGTGATGAACCTAGCAGTGTTAGATTAATGGCAAGACTTGATCATCTTAGGAGGCCTTTTCAACCTTAATGATTCCATGATTCAATGATTCCAACTTACTGTAAAGCCCTGAGGCTGTGCTCTAATTTTGACAATCACTTTCTAGAGTTGCCATACTTACAGGAGTTTCAAACTTCTCAGGAAGGGAAAAATGCACTTTGACTACATGAAAAAAATTTCTTCATATGCACCCTATGTTTGTTCATAGTAGTAAGGATCAGCTCTGAAAGCTACAGAATCCCAGTCATGAAGAATGCTCTTCTCAGTAAGCTTCTATATATCATATACTGTGCTATCAGTTAATGACTGCAACTTCTTACTTTTTCCTGAGGCTTAAAAACATATGATTGGTTTGGCCAACTTACAGGCTGACAGGTGACCCAACATCATTGTATTTCTGAGGCTTGTAATTGACATGTTAGAGATTATAGTATTTAGAGATGTGCACCAATTTCTGCTTGAATGACAAGAGATTTAATCTTTGTTCTGCCTGACGTGGAATCTCATTGCCAGTATGCTGCTCTGAGTTCAGTGCTAACTAGGAGAGGTTCGTTCTCAGCCTTGTAACACTTGTTTTGAATCTGCAGGCTAATTTGGGCAAAGACAAGAAAATACCTTCAGCAACTTGTTTTCATCTTGGTTAAGATACTTTGAACTTCACATAAAATAATAAAAAAGCTATGTTCAAAGCTTTAAACAGATTGTACTTTTGATTTTGAATGTTTAGTCTTTCAAAGAGTAAGAATAGTTTGTGTGACTTTCTATTAAACATTTATTTTACAGGCTTGGACAACTTGCTGTATTAGCTGGGATAGACCAATCAGATTTTGGCATTTTGGGGCATCCACAAACAAATTCTACTCTCAGTAGGCCTGTGAATGTAGTAAAGGAGAAGTCTTTTGAAGAAGAAAGACAAGAACACTCCCAGAATAGCAAAGTAAGTGTTTAGAAGGAATGCTGGAGGCAATTCTGCTTGATACTCTCTAATGTACTTTTCATCTGTTAATTCCCCTCTGATTCGTGCAGTTATTACTGCAACCTTTTGCTGTAGCTGCAAAGCTGTGATAGTTGTAAGCTTTTATAGTGTTTACCACTTGGAGCACAAAACGCAGTATTTTGTAATGTATTAACCTTTGGTGGTAATTATGTTGTTTCCTAGTCTGAAATAGAAAGTTCTGATAGTGGTATGTATCCATTCAAATTGGAAAATACCATGATCATGTTTTTTAGAAACATTTGATAATGAAATATAGTGTTTTTAAGAAACCTAGTCTTACAGGAGAGGCTATAAAATGTACCTTCTGAAAATCGTAAATTACCTTGTAAGTAGTTGCAGTGTATATGTCCAGTCCTGATAGATTTCTGTTTCTCTGTGGCCATGACATGAGTTTCAGGCAACTACAATTTTGTAGTATTTGTAAATATTGCATAAGGTTTTAGGTTCTACTCTCTGAATTAATCTACTCTTCTGGATTTTTCAAAGGAGATATTAAAATTCCTGTAACACAGAAAAAAAACCCCAGGCTGTTTTAAAGGCTGTCAAAATTTTAGATATGCATGGCCTTATAGCTATGTCCAAGTTAAATAAAACTGTCATACCAAGAATCACTCTGCATTCTTATGTGTGTCTTACATCCAATGTCTTCACCTCTAACTGTTCTAATTTCCCCAAGAACACGTGAGCTTCTTAAATACAATGTTAAAAATTTGGGGATTGTTTTAATAGTGTGGAGAGAATTTTCAGTTTTGCAGTTTGAAAACTCTTGTTCTTACCTTCCTAGTATTGGTCATGAGTTTGGATTCTTGTAGCAGCTAGGTGTTGTGTAGAATGTTGAGACTACATTTCTGTGAACTGCTAGTAAACATAAGGAATTTCAGGTATTTCAGAATGATATATGTGATCAAATTTTGGCTGCTTTTGTGTAACTGACACATCTCTGTAGTATAAATTTCAAGCTAGTTGTGAAACTGTAATGTGCCTACTCTGTGTCATTATCACTGTAGCAATCTTCAGAAACATGATATGAAAGATGATAAAGATTGTGCAATTGCTATTACCTCTGCATCTTACCTATATTAGGTAAAGACTGTATTTTGCTCTGCAGACTCCAGTATATACGGCAGTTGTAAAACTGGCTTTTTTTTTCTCTAGTTGCCTCAATTTCTTCATTGGAATCTTCTGTTTCAGAACAGAGCTGGGGACATCCAACTTCCTCTTCCTGGCACGTTTCAATCCCAGATGGTTGCAAATAATGCGTTTTCATCACTTAGAGAAACGAGAGAACTTCAGGCTGCTGGACAGCAGTATCAGCCAGGTTTGTGGAAGGAAAATGAAGCTCAAACAATTAACCAAAATAAAGAGGATAAACCTCGAAGTAGTACTCCAGTATTATCTGAGAGGAGAGTCAAACAAAATGAACAAGCAAAAGGACGTCACTCAGCAAGGCAGTTGGCTGCCAGTCTGCATTCATTTGCTGATTCCAGTGTACAAATCAAAAGTGATGATAGCAGAATATCCAGTGGAATTTCTGGTGACAAAAGCAAAAATAATTTCTCTAAGAAGTATATCCCTGTAGCAAATGAAACAGCAGCTGCAAGTAACGGTGTGAGAGGAGACAGAGGTAGGATGCAGGTAGTAAATGTTAGCTCTGAAACTGATACTCTAGGGTCTGGTTCTGAAATACAGGAAAGTATACAAAGTGTTTCTAGCATTTGAAATAGTTCCAAGATGTTTGAACTGTTCTTCACACTTGCAAGACTAGTTTTGGATGTCTCAGTATAATTAGTGAATTTTTGGTAAAGTTTTGTAGACTTCATGATTTCTTAAAGCATTGCATACTGCACAGTGTTCCTGTTTCATGTTTGCATTCTTTGTCACTATATTTTTAGTTTTGAAAATATGTGATACACCTAAAATGGTGTACCCATCAGTTTGTACAACATAAAACTCTTGACATATGGATTTCATTATCGCAGATTTTTCAGCTAATAAATTTAATTTGAGTACAGTTTTTTTTTCCTAATGTTTATTTTAAGTGTATTCCAGTGGGAGTACAGAAGTGGTTTTGTGGCAAACATCAATTCCTGCATAACAGTGTGTGGGTATGACATTCTGAAAATTAGTGTAAGTTTCAGAGTCAAAAATGAGCCCAGATGCGTCCCTATAAGAAACCTTTAAATACAAACATCATTAGTACTATGACTTCAGATCACAGAATAGCACATGTTGGAAGGGGCCTCTGGAAGATGTGTCGTCTAATTCAGATTGCTCTCAGGACCTAGAGAAATGAGAGAATGTAAAACTAAGAGAATTACCATTGTTCTGGAATTCCTGGGATTTACCTCTGCCATCTTGTCCTTGTGCTCAGGCAGCTGGATTGCAGCTTCTGAAGTAGAATATACTTATTACATACAGGAACTATGTAGGATGATTTAGGCTGAACTGGGGAAAAAACACCCTGTAACTAGTTTTTACTCGGTCATCTGCTATGTGATTTCTGGAATTCATAGGATCTGTAGAAATTCCTGATTCCAGTTGCTTGACAAATACGAAAAAACTCATGAATCCTCAAATTCAATCCTACAGAGCAAATAGTGCAAGATTACCTTAGCTATTGCAATATTGCACAAGTAATTGCACAATGAAAGTATGTTCTTTGTACAGACTTTGTCACTTCAGAATATTAGAAGGTAATACATTAATCTCTGTTATTTTTAAAATATTTTCCCAACTGCTTGTCTAATTCTTCAGTCATTCTTTGTGATTTTGGTTTGACTGAACAATTACATGCAATCTGTACATTCAGCAGTAAAAGGTTACCCTTTTTAAAATCTAAAATTCTAAAGCTAAATCACTGAGAAATGCTGGATAAAATGATAAATTCAGAAGTATTTTATTTGTGAGGTTAGGAGTTAGGAGTCTGTTACTTGTCCCTAAAAATACCATGAAGAACTTAGGACAATTTATGTATTACACACCCAAAAGCAGGTGATATTAAATACCTTTCATGTTAAATACTTGCTTTTCAATATTTGCATTTATAGTATGAGTTACATCAAAAATAATCTTTTAAAGCAAAATTCATCAGGCAACTTGCAATTTAGTTGGCATACTTTTTTCATTGGGTTAATGCTTAACCTTTTTTTTCCTCTTAAATCAGAAACATGAAGGATTCTTCATGTTACTGGTGCTATAGTATTGCACTCTTACTGTAAGAATCTGTAGTGCATACTTTATATATAATTGGATCTGAAATTGGCAGAGACAATGGATTGAAGCTACCAGGGGAGAAGTATTCTTTTTAAGGATATCATGAATACATCATAAGTTTCAAGGTTTTTAATAACAATTTAAAAACTCATTTACAAGGAGTATTTTACACATATAAACATATATTTTCTCTATATATTTATCAGTACAGTATTCTAATAAAAAGTAAAAATATTTTTAAATTATTTAGGAAACCATTTTCTACCCTGAGTCTGAATATAAACTGTTTCATTCTCTTGCTGTTAGTTAATGTTTTACATAATTGTCTGTGTTCTTGTTTGACATAAAAGCCTGAAATCAATAGGCCAGCTCTTTGATAGAGAACATGTTAGTTTACTCATAAAGCTCAACAATTTTTTCTCTTTTCGCTTAGTCTTCCCAAGACCTACTCTTCACAGTTCAGAACTTCAATCTCTGAGAAACAAAATAGCCCCAAACCCTTGTCTGAGCTACTTAAGTGTAAGATTCACCAAAATTTGGTCATCTTACTAGTTTGCTGGACCAGATGTCCCAGATGCCTCCTGAAATGCTTGCCAGGTTGCTATGTAGTCAGCATTATTTGTCTTTTAATAATGACGTCCATTTGTCAGCTGTGGTACCAGACAGAAAACTTGTGTACACGTGCTCTCCTTGAGTGAGCTGATTCTTTTCCAGCAGTAGTCGATCAAGGTTTTGCTGTCCAGCATAACATGAAGTCACAATGAACCTAATAAAAGTTCACTGAAAACTCTGAAACTTTATTTAAACTTTTTCTTTTCGTCTGTCCTGTTTTTCCACTTATACATCTTAGTAAACAGAGCTTTTTGCTTTTGTGTTAGTTACACAAATCCGTGTTCATCTGCAGGGACTGATTTGTGGCTCCTGAAGGGTCAAATTCTCTGTCAAGTGGTAGAAGTCAGAAGCATTCCTGGAAATCATGGGTTTGAAAGCTTACATTGGGTGACTGTTGGTATGATTTCATGGTGGAATTCATGGTTTTTGATGTAATTAAAACATTAAATCATAATTGCTAGCAAAATACTAAAATAGGAGAAATGTCATTACAAACAAAACTGTAATGTGACCTATACTATTTCTCTTTATTCTTTCCATCTGCAAAAGCATAATAATCCCCTGTCCACAGCAAAAAATCATGCTTATACTTTCTTTCCAATTTTATATACTTCCCATCAATGCACATGTATGAAGCAATATATGAAGAGGATGCAATATATACATATATATGCAATAGATGAAGAGGATTTTCTAAAGCTTCTGGGTGTCGAGGTTTCCAGCAGAGTTGTCCTCTGAGCTTGTGGGAGCTGCTATTTTTGGCCCTTCTGGTCAGGATGAGACTTGTGTGAACTGAAAGCTCCAATACCTGGTATTTACACCAGTTGCCTTGTTTCTATTTTTGTGTTCTAGCTCTTTGTTGTTAGCATCTGAAGTACATTTTTAACTCCAAAGTTTTAATTTCCATTGTGGTTTGTGCCACACAATTAGGATTCAAGACTGATTCTGGTCAGATGGTGAAGCACTTCCTGTAGTAGTGGGCAGGCTTCCTGACCTGATTCCTCAGCCTACACCATTTCTGACTGCTTCCACTACCCCTTAGTACTTTGGATACCATTTTCCTCGCCAGACTGGAGTTTGAAGTTGCCTCTCTGGACCTACATAGGTGCTTTAGATTTGATACTGGAAAAAGCCCATATGAGAAGCTTCTATCTTTTGATCTTATTTCTACTTGAGACACTAGTAAAAATAATTAAATTTTTAGTCACACCTATGTTTTTACTAAGCATTTCGGCAGAGGTTTCTATTATAACTAATTCTAATATCGAGAAGTAAAGTAGGTGTTCTGGGTGTTGTGGTGTGAGACGTGCTTTAAAAATACCTTGGTGTTTTGAAGATAATGTATCCATCCAGCCTGTGATGTCTGTGAAGCTTGTGATTATCTGTTAAGAACTGAGGAGGTTTCTGGTGTCTGAAAGCAAGTTTGGTAGATTTTTCTTAGGCTGTAGCGTAGCCATCATTGAAATGCAAGTTACTTTGCTCTAACACCAGTGTTTCTGTTTACAATTTTTTACAAAAATAACTTCCTTAAGATGAAAATCTGTCAACTAAATCCCAGATCAGGCTGTGATCTGTAAATTCTTTTTGTGGTTGCAGGTATCAAACCTGCAGGAAAACGAACAAATTCAAGTAATGAAAAATAGTATTTTATATACATCTCAGTATTCACAAAATAATGGACATTGATACTTTCATTTCTTTAAAAAAATGCAGATTTCTATACAGATGTTTAATGTTAATGATAAGCTTGGTGAACACCCATGAGACTAACATACGGCCAGCAGTACAGGAAACGCTGGGCAAGCTAATGGGTTCAAGAGCTGTGCTTTATGCAGCCACATATGAGAATTGCGAATATTGTCCAAGACTCTGTGATGCCCATCTGTTTTCAGTTATACTTCACAGCTTGCTTGGTCAAAATTGGTTTACTGCTACTGCCTTTAAAATAACTTCTGAAATCTGACTTGGGCAGAATGTCTCTCCCTGAAACAATCAGAAAAAAACTGAGTGAAAGTCTCTTTCCCTCAGTTTTAACTGTTTACTTGTACTGCCTCTGTGTTTTCGATGAACCAGAGTATCTGTGGAAGGAATGCTTTAGTATTCAGGGATTTGGCAAACCTCAAGGCAAGTCAAGGCTATGCTTTCCATTGTATGAAGGTGATCAAATTTCACAGCACTCCTGTTTTTATTCTCTTCAATGAAATTGTTTGCCTGCAGCAGACTTTTTGGAGAAACTGCTCAACATGAAGGCATTTCTTGGTTTACAGAAGGCAGAGATCCTTCTCTACCAAGGTATTTCACACAAAATAATAGAACATCTGGGTAAACCCACCTCTTTCAAGATGAATCACAAAATCACACTGGTTGGATACAGCAGGCGATATGCTCCAGATTCACAGCTTTATTGTGGACGTACTAGAATACATGGCCCAGGATGGCACCCAGATGGTTCTGAAGTGTCTCCAGTGAGGGAGACTCCACAGCCTCTCTGGGCAAGGTGTTCTAGTGCATGGTCACTTGCACAGTTAAGTTCTTTCTCATATTCAGGTGGAACTTCCTGTGCATCAGTTTCTGTCCATTGCCTCCTGTCATTTCATATGAAATATGAAGGATTTCCTAAAATTCACTGTAAATGTGGGTCGCTGCCTTTAAGTTCTCACGCATTCACCCAGACTGCTTTTGGAACAAGCATCCCAGCGCTGCTGCAGCACCCGCGTGGGGTAAAAGCACAGGCAGAAAGTTACAGTAGAAGATGCATTCACCGTGTGTGTCTGTGTGCGTGTCTGTGTGTCTGCCCGCCCGCACGCCCACCCACCGGCGGCTCCTGTGGGCTGCCCCCGCCAGGGCTCGCCGCGCCCCGGCCCGCCCCTCGCACCGCCCGGCCCTCACCGCCTCCCCGCGGCCGCGCTTCCAATGGGCGGCCGCGACACGGGTGGAAAGTGCGGGGCCCCGGCGGCCGCGGGGTTATAGCGGAGGGGGTGGCTGCGGA
>VWYO01021026.1:0-42039 GCA_013400275.1 Rhadina sibilatrix | reverse complement strand
TCTCCAGTGAGGGAGACTCCACAGCCTCTCTGGGCAAGGTGTTCTAGTGCATGGTCACTTGCACAGTTAAGTTCTTTCTCATATTCAGGTGGAACTTCCTGTGCATCAGTTTCTGTCCATTGCCTCCTGTCATTTCATATGAAATATGAAGGATTTCCTAAAATTCACTGTAAATGTGGGTCGCTGCCTTTAAGTTCTCACGCATTCACCCAGACTGCTTTTGGAACAAGCATCCCAGCGCTGCTGCAGCACCCGCGTGGGGTAAAAGCACAGGCAGAAAGTTACAGTAGAAGATGCATTCACCGTGTGTGTCTGTGTGCGTGTCTGTGTGTCTGCCCGCCCGCACGCCCACCCACCGGCGGCTCCTGTGGGCTGCCCCCGCCAGGGCTCGCCGCGCCCCGGCCCGCCCCTCGCNGTTTTTTTTTCACTGAATACTGTTTATTTAAGTGATTGTTGGCTCTTTTCCTGTCCTTTGTTGACCCCAGGAAACAACTTTTTTTTTTTTTTTTTCCTCTTGGGTGATATGACACCACCACCTATATGGTTAGTTCTGGGATGGGAAGTAGGGCCGAAGTGCACAAAGATATGTCAGTTGATAAATAGCATGGTAATTCCCTGAGACGCCTTTTTTGTCAGAAGTTATAGTGAATGTGGTGTACACTCAACCCTCTGGAAAGTTGCATCAGCAGCCATGGATTATCCAGTTACATACCAGAGGGGTGGTTTCTGCTGAACTGTATGTACCTGACTTTCATTTTAAGGGTTATCTGTGGAATTTTTTTGTTGTTCTTTTCTTAGTTCCCTTCATAGTATTCTTCATTATTTTACATGTTACCTCCTTAAAAATTCTTTAGATAAACAGATTTACTGCAGATCAACTTTCTTGTTTCTATTTGTTTGGGTTTCTTTCTCCTCCCATCTCTTTTCTCGAAATGTCCTTTGTGGATAAGGTTGCAAAGAAATTTGTTCTCTGGCGAGCTGTAGATTCTGGAAGGGGCTCTCCCAGGCACTGCCTCAGTACCCAGCTCTCTGACAGAGACTGCTAAAAACTGGATTTAAGGTTTGAGGAGTTCAGGTGGGCACAGCTGAGCTCCCAGTTATTAATCTTCTTGAAAATGCAGTGCTCTTGTGTGGACTGCTGTATCACCTTGATGGTTTGTTTGTCTTGATTGTGGGCTGATGCTACCCATAAAGCGCTTAAGCTTGGTGAAGCAAGAAGATGGAGCAATTCATAGCAATTCATAACGGGTGTCGTAGGTGTCTGCTCTGAGGCATGTGGCAGATTTTCAGATGAAGAATGTTACTAACAGATTTGGATTTTATCAAACAGTTTAGCAAGCACTACTCTAATAATCTGTGTGTTCTCCCTTACTTTTTTTGCCTCCTTCTCTGGCATGGATAAGTTTGCTTGTAAAATATGGTGGTTAAAACTTCACAATCTTTTAGTTGACCTTTTGGCAGCCAGCTGTTACAGTTGACATGCCATGCAGATACCCTGTCAGCAAGGTAGATTTCTTATTCCTGAAATTGGCTCTCAGACAAGAATTCACTGAAATCAGAAGCTGCAAATCCAGTTGTTAAAATCTCATGCTACTTTGTTGATACTCAAGAGCTAGGGGAGAAGGCAGAAAAAAATGGATGGCTGAAGCACTACTTGGCTAGGACTTTTAGTGACCTGGTTTTTTTAGTTGTTTCAAAATTTTGCTTAATTTCTTTCTTAACTCTCAATAAGATAAAGGCTCATCCTCAAAAAATGTGGAACTTCATTTTGTGAAACCAATCATTGTCATGTTGGCTCAGTTTAAGGTATCCAGTTCCCCAAGCTGATCCTTCTTATGTTTTTCTTCAATACTTTGGTTGCCCTATTTGCACAAGTCAAGTGAAAGGACACAGGATGCACTGGCGGGAGTGGGTATTTAGGATGCTTGCTTAGAAAGAGTCTGTATAGAAACATTAGATGTTCTATAAATATTAAGAGTTCCATTCAACTCCTAGAAATCTATTAGAAATCTGGAAATGTAGCATTTGAAATAATAACTTAAAACAGGGTCCCCACAACAACCATATGATTAAAGTTTGCTATCTTATGAAAAGCCTTAAGCCTCTAGGTACAATAAAATTGTATTGGTGACTGTACTTCTGTTAATCTTACTTGGCAAGTGTCAGGTCATTGCAATATGGGGTAGCTGGCATAGGCATGATGCGTCAGAGACTCCAGATAGTGGAAATTTCCCTTAATTTATTTCTGGATTGTTTTGTTTTGTTTTGGTAGGTATTATTAGAAGCACAGAAAGAATTGGTGGACTACAAAGGACTTGGTATAAGTGTTCTTGGTAAGACTTAAAAAAAGTCTACATTTTTCATGATTTCCATGTTTAACTGAATTGTTTAATAAGACTTTCTGATCTTGGTATTTTGGCTCTATTTCTAGTACCTGTGTGTCCATATAGATGTGTATAGATACCATATAGATGCATAGCATGCTTCCCATTAGGAAGGCAGTGCTCTCCTGTGATAAGGAGGATGTGTCTTCTGTGCCATATGGGTAGCTGGCTTTTCAGCCCCAGATGCACAGAAGATTTATGCATCAAGATGGTGAACATTTTGTCAGTCTATGAAAACTGATGAGTTGCTAAAAGTGGAATGTGCAGCGGTCTCTGCCCAGTTCAGAGTAATGCTTAAATTGTACATTTACACATGGAAGGCAGCCTATGGATTTAAAAGGAATTACTGTGTAATTGTCCTTAGTGTTAAATTAGCTTTACTCTGTGAAGAAGCCTTGCTAAAGGTAAGAGAACAAAACAAACTCATGTACTTCATTATATACTTCTTACAGCATTAGCAGCAGAGAAGATTCTTAGCATGGGAAAAGATGAAACCTTTCTACATACAGACTATTTTTTGTACCATTTGCAAATGTTGTTGTTCTTAGTGGTAGTAATGTCATATGGGTGCCAAATGTCAATGAACAGGATTTGCCTGTATCTGGACAAGAGTGCAGGTATAGATCTTCTGTGGGTATTTAGGAGTATTTTACTACTTAACGAGGAACAGGAACTGGGAAGGACTACCTTCAGGCATTTTGGGTCTGTAGTGTAAAAGATTTAAAGCTTAATATAATTTTAAAATCAAATTCATGTATTATCATCTTGTTTCATGTTATTTCTTCTCTCTATTCCACCAAAGAAATGAGCCATCGGTCCTCAGATTTCACAAAAATTTTAAATACCACTGAAAATCTCATGCGTGAATTGCTGTAAGTGAATTACTTTCTGCTTGTCTTAATGTTATGAGTGTGCTAGTCGCATCAGTAATGTCTAATGTAGAGATCTTTCTTGAAAGCACCTCTTCGGTGGCGTTTTCTATGCATGGGTACTGTGTATCATAGAGTAATAACCTTGGGGAGGACATTGATCTTCTGTTTGATGCTTATATTCTTGAATGTGACAAAGGCTTCTTACTTACTAGGTTCAGATATTTTTGATATGCCTAGCTGAGTTTGTTTTGAAATTTTGACTTTTATCACCTTCATAGAATTCATGAAAGACATGAACTAAAAGAAAAAAGTGCAAACAATAAAAATCAGTTCTCTAAATGTGATCTGCACACTGTCCATGAGTTCTGTTTTAGTAACAAAAGCTCTATGGATCAGTGTTAGAATCACTGATCAACAGCCCTTTTCCTATTTGTAGAATGACTCATTTAAAAAAAAAAAACTGAAATAAATATGTAATGGATTAGAATCACTGTTCTCATAGTAGTTAATAGTTGGTCATTTAACACAAACACTTGACCCTCAGTCACAGTCAGAGTCACTGACAAAGGTATTTTAATGAATAATTTGAATATGTAATTTTTGTGGTTGTATAAGCAACTCTTTATTCACTTGCTCTGCAAGTACTTTACTGTACTGTTGCACTTTCAGATTGAAGGGTCTCAAAGCTGAATGCTACTGTAATCACTTTGGTGTGATGTTCTTAGCCTGACAGAAAAGTCATGAAGCTAGCAATAGATAAAATTAAAAGTCAGCATTAATTATGAGGGAATATCTGTCAAGTTTGTGTGTACAGCTACTCAGGAGTGAGTTTGTTTAGTGCAGTGACAGCGTTGGGGAGGGAAAGCTTTTTTCAGCAAATTTTTATCACTAAAATTCATAGCATTTACTCCTAAATATTTAAGTTGTTTCTCAAGACCAGTGCTGAGGTAAGTTAGTGATACTTGATCTAAGCTCTAGGCAAAGAATGTTCTAAAATGATAGCATTCTTCCTCAGTCACAGTTAAATGCATAGTATCGAGTTGTATGTGTCCTGTGTCACCTGGGAATAACATAAACAGTTATTTCTTTTATGCAGAAATATACCAGACAACTACAAAGTTATTTTCCTTCAAGGAGGTGGATCTGCTCAGTTCAGTGCAGTCCCGCTTAACCTTATTGGTTTAAAGAAGGGAAGACAGGCAGATTATGTGGTTACTGGAGGCTGGTCGGCAAAAGCAGCTAAAGAAGCAGAGAAGTATGCCAAAGTAAATATCGTTCATCCCAAACTAGGAGCCTATACAAGTAAGTTGATGATTGCATCTATCCATGTGAATGCTTAGGTTTTGACTTGCTCTAAAAGTGGATCCAGTGTAGCCAATGTTCATCTAGTTGAATGTTAACTAGAGTTGATTGCCCAGCATGCAAAAGAATGTCTGCCACATCTCTCCTTGTTCACCGCTGGGAGATTAAGGTAAAATGGGGCTGAACGGATGCCAGAAAATAACTGGCAAGAAACAAGTGTCTAAGTGGGGAAATGATCTGGGCTCTCTCAGATTTTTTTAATATTTAATTGAGATCTTAAGCCAGTCACAGGAATATTGTGAGGTATTTCAATTTCATGTACACTTTGTAATGAGATTGCTCTAAAATTCAGAAGAAGGTCTGAGATTGTAACATTGTTGACCCAGGATATGAGAGACCTGAATTCTGTTACGTGCTTTTCAGAATTCCTAAATTATTATCTTTCCCACCAATGTGTCACTGAATATACATAAATAATTCTTGGAGCAGCAATACATGAGATGTAGTTTCTATTCCTGCTGGTTTTGCTTACTTTTCTTCCCTCTGGTCCAAATTACAACACTTGAACTAAAAAGAGTGGCAACAAGAAAGACAAAGAATATCCCTGTATAAGTTGGTGTATTAACTGGTGATTAGGGCACTAACTTGGAAAGTAAATGTATATTTACTGTGAGGCACAGCAACGTATTGAACCTACAACTTTCCAGTCTGGGGGAGCATAATTCACCATTTTGTAGCTGTAGATAAGAACAGAGACAGTAAATAATGATGGAAGCAATAGCACCATCTCCCACCCCTCCCCCCACCTCCCATCAGGTCCTGGGGGAGAAAAGAAAGGGCGAGCAACTATTTGTTCTGTGCCAAACCTGTTCTGTGCTGTCAGGACATGCTTGTATATTGCCTGTTGCCAGAGGAATTCTTAGTTTTGTAAATCAGTTGCAAAGTTTAAAATGGGAGAAAGGTGGGTAACCTTGTGTTTGTTCAGCTTGGGCAAGACTTAAAGGCTTCTGGGATTGCACAGAAACAGAGCTTTAGAGAACTTTGCTGGTGAGAATTTGGATGTTTCAGTGGTTCCAAAGGCAGCGGGAACAATCTTGGGCTCAGTGTCTGAATTCTTCTGAAATGCTGTTGTGAACCCCTAGGGCAGTAGTTTGTAGTCTGGAATTGCAAACTGGATGAAAATCATTTGAAGAATAAGGGCTGAAAATCCTTGAAAAGGTTTTGCAAACTTGAAGATGGCTCACCAGAGAATTTTGGGAATGCACTGGTATATTGGCTTTGCAGATACCAGGATTATCTTTCTGGTAACAGCATGATTAATAGTCCATATGGCAAAATTTTTCCTGGTTCACACTTAAATTTCACGTTCAGATAAAACTGCATGCCAAAAAAATTACTTTCTCCAGTAACCTCTGGGTTTCTTTTTTGTCTCTTAGGCATTCCTGACCCAAGCACTTGGAATCTTAGTCCAGATGCCTCTTACGTGTATTATTGTGCTAATGAAACTGTTCATGGTGTAGAGTTTGACTTTATACCTGATGTCAAAGGAGCAGTCTTGGTTTGTGATATGTCATCAAACTTCCTGTCCAAACCTGTGGATGTTTCCAAGGTAAACAATTGGATACAGCGACTGCACAAATTAGGGAAGTCATGTTTTGTTAATTGAGTATCTGATGATGGATAGGAGTGTTGAAATTTCAGGTTTGAGGTTTCAATATCTATTTGTTTTCCTTTTTCTCATAAAAACATACTTAACTATGTTGAAATTGTTCATGGTAATAGCTGCCTAAGATTATTTAGCTACTGCATGATCTTCACTGATGAAGAAAATACCTGCTAAAAGAAAATAACAGATAAAATAAATATCTTATAAATCATATTTATTCTGTAGATAGTGTATGGCTACAGTGGGTACTGTGAATCAGTTTTTTTAATCCTGCCTCTTAGATGAATCTGTAACCTCTTTTAAGCTCCTAAAGCTTCCTCTGTCTCACAATTATGGTGTCTGTTTCATCGATAGTACAGAGGCAGAACATAGGCAGTTACTATATTTGTAAAGTATACTGTGAGTGGAAGTGTTACTGAGTAGGGAAATAGCATGTTTGACCTTTCTTACCTGTGTAGCAAAGAGGAGTAGTTGTTAATGCATTCAACTTGACCTTTCCTGATCTGCCTTTTTGAACAGGTGGATTTTATGATGATTATTCTGAAATAGGAGATGGATTGAAAATACTGTGAACTATGTAGGGATTTGTTTTTAGTAAATTTGCTTGGAGTAGTGTGAAATTGCAACAGGCTGCCTTGAGAATTATTTGCAGCTATTAAATAAACATTTAGCAAACTGTTGTGAAATTTGTTGTGATTATCTTCTTCAGCTGAGTAGCTGTAAGTGCACTTTGAAATCAGAACTTCTGCTAACTCTTCATTTAACCTACAGCTTGCAAATTTTGAGCACATTTTCTTTTGTTATCACTCAGTAATAAGACCTACAAGTGAATGCATGTACCAAGTTCTTTTCTTCTTCCTTTGAAAGTTTGGTGTGATTTTCGCTGGTGCTCAGAAGAATGTTGGCTGTGCTGGAGTTACTGTTGTAATAGTACGTGAGGACTTGCTGGGATTTGCACTGAAGGAATGCCCTGTTGTACTGGATTACAAAACGCAGGCAGCAAATAGCTCATTGTATAACACTCCACCATGCTACAGGTAACTCACCCTGCTATGTGATAGCCCTTACTCAGAAAGCCGCTGCACTGCCACCTGCCGCTCTTATCTAGAAAGGCTTCCAGAGTTGTGTATTTGCCCTCAGGCCACTGATACGTTGGAGTGTTTCATGTGATTCCCGTGAAAACATGGGAAGTGGCCAGCCCCGTGGCTAGTAGGCTTTGCGTTGCCTAGGGCGACTCAGCCATATAGGATGTAGTCTTTTTCTAATATGTCATAGCTCCATTGTAGAAGTTTCAGGATGCAGTTCTGGTTTACAGGAGCACAGCTCTAGTCAATTCAGTGGTGATGCTTCACTCATTGCAAGGAGGTAATTTGGCACTTAGGCTTGCTTCTTGATCATTAAATACAGTTTGATTTAGTGATACAGTTTGATCAAATGATTGATCCATTCTTCCTGACATTGTTCTCAGCATTTGAACCTCCAGATCCCTACTGACTTTCTTTACTGGAAAATGGTAAATATTATTGTGATCAAAGTTTTAAATAATACATTACAAAAATATGTATTTTTAATCTTTAAAAACATTTCTTGTTTTTTCTACATCTTTCACTACTGTTGATTTTGAAATGAAACTGTAGAAAAAAATTTTAGAAGGCATTTTAATAGTTGCTTTACTCTCTTGTAGAGTTTTGCACAATTCTTTGACTGCTGTCTCAGTGTTTTGTCTGGGATCCAAAGATAAAATTGATCTAGCTTTGTAATCGTTGCTAGCAATCAAAATCATAAAATTGCCATGTATCTGATGATTTCATTATGCAAGAAGCAGATCAGATTACAGCTTAGTTTTTAAAAATTGCTATCTTGTAGCTTCTGATAACCAGTGAAGTGGTGCTTTGCTACTAGAATTTTTACATGTTGAGTCAGTAATTTCTACCCATTCTTAATTTGAAGAATTTTTATACCAGTGTCCTCTGAAATGATTATTTAAAAGAAGATCTTCAATCTAGGTATCTTTTTTTCCCCCGAAGCTTTTAAAATTACTTTGAAAATAAAGATTTCCTTTTCATTCAGATAATTTGATAATACAGTTTTTTACTGATGTTTAGTCTCAGCTCTTACAGCTTGTTTGTATGTTCCATAATTGCAAAGTTAGGTTGCCTAATTATCTTTGACACATATTGAATGTACTGTACAGGCCTAAAGTTCTATGATTCCTGTATATAAACCCTAGAACTTAATTCCATCATTGCAATTAGTATAACTTCAAATTTTACTGAATTTAAGTATCTTTGAATCTGCTGATTGTCACTGCAGAGTGTACTATTGCAATGACATAGGAGCAGCTATCTTTATCAACAGAACAGTAAATCTTGTGAACATTTTTTTATGCCAGATTTTACAGTGCAGAACTAGTTCCCCCAAGTTGTGTTCATACTGTACTGTATGTAGTGCCTTCATTATGTATTCTTACTGGCAGCCTGTCTACCCTCTTGCCTGGGTACACCCAGTAAGAATTAGCTATACAATGTTTCCAGATTTTGGTTTGCTCAGTGTAGCTTTGTAACATAGGCGGTATGTATGTAGTTCCTTTCCAGTGCTTGATGAAACCTCTATTTCATGATCGATTATTTGCCTGACTGCCAAGTCACACATACTGTTTTTGGACACAGTATACTTGACTATGCCAGGTTTTAGATCCAGCCATTCATGTTTTCCAAGTACAAAGCTATTTCCATTTGAAAAACTGAAGTTCAGCTTAATCTCAGTACTTGGACACAGTGTTGTTCCTCTGATTTGAAAAGCAAAACAAATCAAATTCTGCAGCCTTATTTTAGCCATTGCAAAAAACTTCTGAAAAGAAAGTGCTGCTTTAGCTGTTACTCAGTATCTGACATTAGTCTTTAACAGAGTAGTGGGTGGTTAAGGGAACATCAAATAAAGTTGAACTAATAGTCTTTCTCCTTTCTCGTCACCATCTTGCCGGATTTCACTTCAAGCTACAGACTCGCGTTGGAGTACACTCCAGAATCCAGAGTGTGACAGACTGAAATGTTGGCAGGATGCACATCTGTTTGGCTTGGCCCTAACTGTCTGTTCCAGTTTAAGGAATTGGCAAAGCTTCTTAGTTCTCTTTTTCTCTGCTCTTTTCTTTGCACTTGTTAATGGTTTGCTGGCAAACAGGCAGGAAATATTAACTGAATTTGCAAAAGCTACTTCAGCAAAATGTTAATTTAAATTAAGGTGATGCTAATGGCTTTAACCTCATGGCACTATATGGACTCTTTGACCCGTAACTATTTAGCTAAAATTACCAATGAATTTGCTATAAAAATCTCATTTGCAAGGTGAAGTGCATTTTGCACTTAAAATTGTTTCAGAAATATTATTTTGATTGATGTGAAAGAAAGATGAAAGGTTTCAGCTGTCTGGGTTTTTGTGAATGACTCTAAGGCTGACTTCTAAGTTCACTTGTCAAAAAAGTTTTGCTCAAGGAAGTGAGGGCAACAGGTGAATATAGCCCTGTATATTTACCAAGGGCATAGTCTACACTTCATTTAAATCCTTTACAGTAGAGTAGTTGATAGTGTGCTGTCATAAATATGGCAAGATTGTGCTGTCAGAGCTGTAAGGTACTTCCTATAAATGTCAGTCTGTAACTTGGTTATTCTGCAGCCCTTCTGAAGTGTTCAAGGATTTGGTACGGCATCCCTTTAGAAATAAAAAGCAGCAAAATTTAAAACAGCCTTCTGCTAGATATGTGTTAGGGAAACTTGTAGAGTAATGTTCTCTGAGCACTCCCTTGGAATCAATAATGAAGGGATTCATAAGAATGAACTTGTTGGATATACGCCATAAAAACGTGTGAGCAGGTTTTTATGTAAATTGTAGTAGTCGTGGGAAATGTCTGAACTTGAACAAGCTGAGTTTTGTAGCAAAAGCACAAAGCCAAAAGGCCTCAAGGATTTTTTTATGTTGCACTTAGTAACTAGCATTTAAATTTTTGGTCTCAAGCCATGTGATGCCATTAGGCTTCCAGACCTCTACTAAGAACTTGACTGGTAACAAATAATTAAGTGTGATACATTATAACTTGTTTTGCCAAACTTCACAGTTCATGTGGGCAAAAGGTAGATAGAAATGGGATTAGAGTTCTTATTTTTAACATTTGTGAAAATATGGTTAGATTTCTGGGAGATTAATGTACACGTATTTGAGATTTACTCATGTATTTTTGCTAGAGCAGCTGCACAGGGCAAATGCTATTAACTTTTTTGCTAAATCTGGCTTCTTCTAGGCAGTTGTATAGTCATTGTAGACAGGACCTGACAGGAAGTTGTGTAGGCCATGAATTGGCAGTGCATGTGGCATGTCTGGGGATGTCTTTGGGAGCTCTGCAGGGCTGCAGGAAGCCTGCTGGACAAGTCCTTCTATAGTACAAAGGATTAAGCTGGGTCCAATAGATATGTGTGACATTTCCAGAGAACATTGCCCGTTTAGAGTTGTCATAACTTGTAAAATAGTCTAGATTTTGATTTGTTAATCTTAAGTGAACTTAAATCAAACATGGCATTTTGTTGCTGAAACATTTTGTAAACTATTAGACAAGACTTAAGTTTTTCCCGTTTGAATAATTTCACTGAAAAATGTTCTTTCCTTTTGCAGTATTTATATCATGGGATTGGTACTGGAATGGATAAAGAATAATGGTGGAGCTGCAGCTATGGATAAACTTAGTTTAATCAAGTCACAGATGATTTATGATATTATAGACAAATCTAATGGATTTTATGCGTAAGTTGCTAAGCTTTTCTCCTTTGCTTCAGTATTTGCTACATAACCAAACATACATAACTTTTGAGAGTTTAATTGTATTTTTTTTTAAGTCACCTTGTGGACTCCTAGAGATATTATTTGTGCAAATCATTCACTTGGTAACTGTCCAAGGATGTCTCATTCCAGTAGGAAGTTATTTCAACTTCTCTTGTATAGATCAGTAGTGAATCCTACAAAAACATATTCTAAACTTAATGAAACAGGAGTGTGGGAGAAGAGTATACAAAAACCAGATATGCAGATTCTGGTTTGTATGCTTACTGAATCTCTTGGGGAAATATAGACCAAAACAGAGAAACTTGTGTGTAAGAAATTGTAGAGACCTCATTGCATTGTATTTTCCCTACCACCTTCCAGGAGTCAAAGACTCTACTTTTTCTCTGTCAAGCAGAGCATTTTATTAGCTAATTATGGTAAGTTCTGAAACACTTCCTGAAATAAAATAGAAATATCAGACCTCAAAATGGAATACATTTTATTTATGTACTTGATGCACAGTTTATTTTCTTCAGTTATTTTTGCTGGCTTTCCAAAGCAGATTTAACCCTCTTGATTTTTACACAGAGTTGCAAGGTATTTTTGATCTCATTGAACCTATGTGTAGTTAAAAGCTGATATTGTTAATAATATTAATATTATTGTAAATGTAAAATGTATAAATGTAAATAATATTAACATTTGCCAAGCTCAGACTACTAATTAACCATGAAACTGCAAAATATTTTCCTTCACCTTCATTGTAAAAGCAACAGTGTGGGGACCTAATCTACTTTCAAGTCAAAGTTAAAATAGAGCAAATTAAATTTGGATTTTAAATTAAAGCTGTCTGCAATCATAATTGGCAGGGATAAAGTTTCATCATAATATTAATACATTCTTTTTATCCATTTAGTTAATGAGAACAGCTTGGCCTTTAGGATCACTATGATCAGGATTGTGATCCTACTCCAGGGAAATCCTGGGGATTTTTCATAAACGTCAGAAAGCAAATGAAGCCTTGGAAAAAAAGCATTTTGTGACAAACAGAAATCTGTATCTGGAAGGTTGGTCTGTAAGTGGGAAATGCAATGCAAATTGGATGGTGAATAGTTAGTTGGGAAAGCAGAACAAGCTTCACTAACTGAGTTGTATGCAGCTTCCTAAGCAATACAGTTAAGACTGTGAACTTTTAAATTGTATTTATAACTAAAAGGAAGACTTAATTTGAAGCTGCCTTCCCAGCTGTAACATGGCACGTAATCTGTGGCGTGCTTCCCTGAGTAAGCTATATGACAAGCCATTTAGCAAATGGAGCCTTTCTTCCATGAAGTGCTCTATGCCATTTGTAGTTTGTTTTTCAACGTCTGTGCACTGAGTTACGTCAGATGCCTAATAGCAACTGGATATTCTAAAAACTAAAGCATGGCTGCAGTTATTCAGATATGGGAGTGCTTAGAAACATAGGCCTTTCTGAACATTATATTCCTGGTTGAACCTGAAGTAGAAGATTTTCACAGGCAGGTGTTATGATGGATGGATCTTTTTTCTTTTCATCATGGAGACATCTGGACAAAGGAACAAAAGAGGAACTAAAAAGAATGATACTCATTCTTTTCCAAATAGCATAATAATAGGTATGAAATTCACATGCAGATCATGAAAACTCATTTATATTGAATGCCTGTAAGAATCTACATCACAGCCTTAGAAAAAAATAAATCTGAAGATTTCATACCTACTTTATCAGTAGAAACACTAAAAAAAGACATTTAAATCTTCTCTTCCTCCCCCATCATTTCTTATCTTCACAAAATAGTTGAAGAGAAGTTGCACAAATCTTGAGTTTTCTATTTCAGAATAAATGGGATTTTAAGATATTAAGGAGCTGTGATGCATCTCATGTAATGTCGTGGTATGCAGTGCAAGATTTGTTCTAGAGATACCTCTTCTCTACTTCATGATTCTGAGTAATGCTAATTTAGAAGATTGACTGAAATCATTAACAGAAGTTTCTAATGTCTATGCAAATTTACTTACGCTGTGTTCTTATGCTTCCTTTAGTTCTGTTTAGCTGAGTGTAATTCTGGTAGCACTTTTGACTAGTTGAGAAGTGTCAGTCTTTGAAGAGGAAGAGAAGAAACTGCTTTAGACTGAGTCAAATTTCCCTGTAATTACCTCACCTAAGTAACTGTTTTCTTTATTTATTTTTCTTCTCTTTTTTCTTTAATTTGGTATGTATACAAGCCTCATGTCCGTTTCTCTGGCACAATTTCAAGTATATCAGGAAGGATTAATAAGCTTTCCACTTTACCACTTCTGTTATTATAGCTGGTTAAAAAAGGAAGGTTACTTTCTTTCATAGAACGTAATGACAATTTTGATTATGAAGGACTGACTGGTTCTAAACAGGTGTGATTATTCACTTTCTCAAACTGCATATAGCTGAATTATAAATTTAGCACAAGGTGGGTTAAGCATTACATTCTGCAACCTTTCTAGATGTCCGGTGGAGAGAAAGAACCGAAGCAGAATGAATGTACCTTTCCGCATTGGCAGTGTCAAGGGCGATGAAGCCCTGGAAAAGAAATTTCTTGAGAAGGCTGTGGAACTTAACATGATATCTCTAAAAGGACATCGGTAAGTATTAATCAAGTGAATCTTTGTCCTGTGCAGAATAAATTATTACTACAGTGATACAGCATCAGGCATTGTGCATTGACTTACCAGCCTTTCTCACACATAAGCTGTTCCTCATACTGGTTTTGGCAACACTTGAGAAAAGCAATCTAGAGATTGTAATCAAGAGATTGTTGGTGGCTCAGCTACTGCTTAGGTGAAGTGGTGGGCTTCAGAGAGTTTTATCCTTAATTCTGCTTTCTTCTGCAAATCTGTCTCTGTGCAGATGCCAAAGATATCTTTTGAGGTCAGATTGTATCAGTGTATAAAACCTCTCAGGTGGCTTGTCTACCTGGTTGCAAGAGTTCTTTCCCATGTTCAGTCCTGTTTGTGGGATTACTTTTTTGATGTCATTGGGCTACAGCTTTGGAGCTGTAAATAATTAATACATACTAAGCTTCTCTAGATTGCAAGTCTCCCTTGAAGAATTAAATTTGCTTCTCATACACATAAATATGAATTTTTTAGTTTTAGAGTAGGAATAGATTTAAATGTCTGTGATTGCTACTAATGTCTTTTTTAGAATATAAAAAAACTTCTCTGGTTCTTTTTTTTCTCCTCTCCTGTTTTCAATTCAGGTCTGTGGGAGGAATCCGCGCCTCTTTATATAATGCAGTGACTGTAGAAGATGTTCAGAAGCTTGCAGCATTCATGAGAAGCTTCATGCAGATGCATCGGTCATAAATGGGCTAGAGCCATGCTGCATGTCTAAGAAATAAAAGCTAAAGGGTTTTATCATTACTGTGGTACTGCACGGCTGTAGCACACAAGTTTTATTTTCTTTTAGTTCCTGTAGCAATTTTAATTAACTGAACGGGACAGAGGCCCAATCTTGCAATGATGTGACAACTTTGGCTTTGGTGAAGGTGAGGATCCCCAGACTGATTGTGATTGATTCCAAAATTTGAAAATGTGTGGTTCAAACATGAATAGCATTGTAAGATGCTATGGATCTGAGTCTGTTTCTCACTTCTAGTTACAAGTGACTTCAACACTGCCTTCTTTTTAGTAAAATTCATGAAGCAAAATCTGTCACAAGCTCTCTGTAATGCTTTACAAATACTCTGTGACTGCATAATGAAGGTAAACTAATATGGTCTTTAGGGACCTAGCTAGTTTATGGGGTATATTCCAACAGTATATCACCAGCAGTATTTAGGTGTTAGCACCAGTGTTCCTAACTTGAGGATCTGGCCTTCAGACTACTGCTCCAATGCTGGAAGTACTATCATAACCGTTGCAAGAAATTGTGGTTAAAGTCTCCTGGACTGGGCTTTTCTTCCTATTAACATTTATTAGTTTAAAGCTAAGATTCATGAGTCTGATTAAATAAATTTCTAAGATGTTTTTTATTTCTCTATGCATTTTGTGTATACTTTTATACACAAATTTACTTTCCATTTGTTAACCTTGTGCCAGACTGGATTGCTGTATTCCATGCAATGGGCCTGTGACTTTCTCTGGACTGACTTTGAGCCCAAAGTGCAGCAGACTTCTTTGTCTCGTGTATCATAAGTGTTTTCCCTCTCTACTTGCTCCAGTATTTGTTCTACCTTTTCATTCTTTCAGTTCTGTAGTCATTTTTATGTGGAACTTTGTTTAACTGGAGTAAATAATAGTCTTTGCTTTTTCCTGTGTACTTTTGGTCCCGCTTTCTCACTTGGTCTTTCTAGCTAACTGCAGACATTGATACTCTGGGCTGAGAGGTCACTGTGGTTACGCAAAGATCTTCAGAAAATCTGTTATAGAACTCTTGAGTTACTTTTTTTTCTCAGCTTGTGACTTTACTACCAATGCCTATATATTGACCTTAATCTCCTGTTTTAACTTGTGTAGAAGCTATCTGCTACTGTCAGAGGTGTTTAGCATTACTACAGCTGGTTTCAGACTAAACTCTTTGGCACACAATGGGGATTTCTTTTTTTTTAATTTTTGTGTAACGTCAGTACAGTGATAACAGTTTATTAATGATAATGACATACTATCCCTGTGTTGATAGAACCTCAGAGCAAGTCAGTGGAATGTACTAGAGTTGACTTACATTCCTATCTGGAAATTCATCATTACTGTTTGGAGATTTTTGTCAATTTAGTGTAACTCAAAGTATGTAAATTATATGAAGAAAATAAAATTTAATCATGCCATGATGTGAAGTATCACTGTGTTTGAAACTTTTTGATTTTGTCACTTTCAGGATGAAAATCAAGACTAATGCATGTTAAAATTTTAGATTCTGGTATGGTCCTTTTTCCTAAAAAGCAAGCTTCCCTCATGTATGTTTTATTTCTTTCCAAGAAGAGTCTTTTCCATAAGACCCATGGAAACAAAAGTATTACTATGAATGCTGAAAGAAGCCTTTTTGCCCTGCCAATTGTGAATATCTAATTTGGATTCCATATTAAGATTTTTAACTTTATAAATTTCTTTTAAAGAGTTTTGTTTTTGCTTTCAACTGTAGCTTTGGCTTATCTCTTTCCAAAAAAATAGCCAACCCTTGTATTTTATAACAGCCTTGCATTCCTCTTAGCACGCACGCTTTTTTGTGTGTTTACAAAAAAGCTTGCACTGCTTTGTGCAGCTCATTCATGAGGCCAACAAGGAACCTCGTGTTGCTTCTGAATTGTGCCTAGCATCTTGTAATTTTTTTTTAACCCAGTAGGGCAAAAATGAGGTAGAATTAAAATACAGAGTGAAGACTGTTAAGCAGACAAGGGTTGACTAAATATCGAGTGAATACAGGATATACAGGGCATACAGGAATTCTGGGAATACTGAAGCATGTCCTGAATAAATTATTCTCTTGAGGCTTTTCAGACTAATCCATGCAGCAATTCTAGCCTTCCAAGCTGTTTATCTGTATTTGGGGCTTTGAGCCCTTGTGGACAGCAAAATCCTGATTCCCCCCACATCAGATTAGTAGGAAGAATTTCAGCAACCTGTTGCTGAGACTCCTGGTCTTATTTTCTCATCAATACTTACAAGCTGGGTCAGTAATTTCAATGTTTGGAAGCAGGGCTCTTTTGGTGTGATATGAATACTCCGGAGACATAAAAAGTGTTAAAGAAAATACTGGTCTCACCTGAGTTGGCCCATACAGAGAGGGAATCATAAGCTCTTTTCAATGAACCCTTATTTCAATTCCTTTTCTAGTGAATCATCTCCTAGCTCTTGTGTTTGATTTCACAAAAACATGTTCTAGCATTCTCCTTTGCAGTATAAAAGTCTCTGGCTAATGTCTTTCCCAGACCTGGCCTAAAAAGAGAAAGCTGCTGAGAAAGCTGCATGCTCCCTCTGTTTCTGCTGTGTGCATGAGGGATTCTTTAGCCCAGGTGCTAACTGTCTTTCAGGAAGGTACCATGTCCCAGAGATTCCTGTCAGTTGTCTATGATAAGAACTTACTATGGTAGTTACTACCTGTAAGCCAAGCAAGAATTAAATAAGAATTGGATGGGATTGCCACATCCTTATTTAACTAGTAATTCTAGTGGAGAGAAATGATTCATACAGGCAGCAGTGTAGGGAGTCCTGCTTGTGTCAGCTGATGCTCTATATTTTCAAATGTTCTCCTGTTTCTGTTTAAATTAATTCAATTTTTTTTTCAACTTGTAATTGGCTTAATATTTTTCGTAATAAAAAACCCAGAGATGTTTGGATGTAAAAAGCTTAAGCCTATTCCTGACATTCAAGTAAGTATTTGGAATGAAACAGGAATAAAAGACATCATATAGTGATGAATTAGTAGTTGCAAAGGTATGCTGAAAATATTACTAGGCACTATATTGGTATATATTTAATTTTCACCATATTTCATTCTCTGGGTAGAAAATAAAATAAGGAAGAACCTTTTTGTACTTAATAATGATATACCAAATTAAAAAGTGGCATGTTGCAAGTTTTTACATTAAATCAGTCCATTTAATTGGAAAAATATTCCCCATTCCAGTCAGCAGTTGGACTTTCGATAATTTAAAACCAGGATTCATGACAATCTGGGATATATACCACTATTTTAGGCTAAAGAAATGAAGTTATAATTACTGATGGATTACTAAATGGTTGGAAGAGGGTAATCAAAAAGATGCAAGGGTAGATTTATTTTTTTTAAGTAGCTGAAGAATAAATGTGTATTTGATATTAGAAAACCAGTTTCTGTACAGTTTCTGAAATCCAAGAAAATTGGAATTCTATCTCCTACCTTTACACTATGCATAAAAGGCAAAAATTGTATATTTTGGTAAATGGATTAATTACAAAAGAGATGTAAAGAAATCCTGTGAGAAAGTGGAGATTTGCTGAACTATTATAAGAGAAATTGCCATTAAATGGCTTAGAATTTTTAATATAACAAACCAATCTGGGCATGATTCCATGTTTTAGTTCCATGATGTAACCTGAAGAGATTTGAGAGACTTGTTGGTAAAACTAGGGATGGTAGTAACAAGCTCTCTACTGTAAAACTTAGTTGACACTGTGCCCAAGTCTTTTAGCTAGCTCAGCCACCACGGCACGGCCCAAGGGTGGGACATGTCTCCTGAGCGGGTAACAAGAGACGCAGCTTAGAGCGCTTTGCTCTACAGCACAAAGGTCTTTAGATTGGTGCAGGCTGAGGACAAGGAATGAGAGGGAGGTTCTCTCTTTGTAATCCAGGCTTTATTCTTCCCAATGGTCAGTGACAGAAAGAACCCAGAATACACTCTGCAACAGCTTATAAATGGGGGAGGTCTCAGGGGTGGGTACCAAATTCTAACCAGTAGGGAGAGAATGTGGGAGAACAAGGAGGACTTACATACTTCAGGAAGCAATGGGAAAACAGTGGGAGGAGAACAGGTCACATGGGCCAATGGGATGTCCTGGATTAGGGGAATTCCCAGGAGGGGTTGACACAGGGGTTGGCCCAAGGGAAGGATTGACTTAGAACATTCAGGAAAAAGGGGTTTGGTTAGGTACAACTGACAGCTCAGAGGGTGGAAAGAACTTTCAGAACAAACCATTAATTTAGGGAAATGAGAATACAGAATCATTAACAATGGAACTTAAACAAGCCACAACACTTAGTGAATATTCTTTCATAGGATAAGCAGTAGTCTTTGGAATTGAAACAATCACATGGAAGTTTCAAACTCTGGTGCTAGGTTTTGAAGCTTGGCAAAACAGACCTAAAGAATTTAAAAGCTGGAAAACTTCTGGGCTGGCAGTGCCCTGTCAGTGTACAGTCACACTGGCTTATGTTGTTTCTTTCTTTTCCAGGGCAGACCAAATCATGCTGCTTTTGGGCACATTTTTATTGTGAAGACACATCTCTGGCATAAGTGTTAAACTTGTCAATGCTTGACTCAGTTGTGATTGTGCTCTGCCTGATGTCACAGTACTGAGTTGTTTTGTCAGGTCTAGTCTCTCAGTACTGAAATAGAAGGTTTTATTTGTGGAAGTATTTCACTAAGCCACCTAAAAGGTACCTCTTCCTGTTTGGTATGTTGCAGAAGCTTTTCTTCAGTTTCCTAAATATCATTCATTAAATATGTCTGATGATGTGAAGTAGTTTGGTACAAGACAGAACATTGCTGTGGTGCTGTGAGGTGCACTCAGGCGTGGCAAGAGAAAAGGGTGATAGACACTGATACCAGAGCTATGTGCTCTGTGACTTCTGAAGGAGGCATTGGACCAAGTTAGTGGTGAGGTATGCAGCTGGTGAAAGCTGGTGAATAGAAGGATATATTGCAAGATTTAGAGTTAGTTTGTGTTTAAAGGAGAGGAATGGAAACAGAAGAAAAACATTAGGGATATAGTAGAACATTAAGTTATTTTGTCACCTATTGGTGTACCAGTTATAACCACTTTAAAGAGGTGGCCCTCTGCCTTGCTTCCCACCCTCTTTACTCAGGAGGAATACTGCTTATTTTGTGGCTCTGTGACTACTACTATCACCCTAAGGGTTGTAGCAAAAACCTGGCTAGATTGGAAAGCAAGGCAGAACACATGAATGTCAGTTAGATGTCAGGATTGAACTACACTCTCACTTTCCCTGCACAACCGCACAATGTATCCCCAATGTATAATTTACTTGATTCGTATTGTAGCGATAGCTGCACATGAACATAATTCTGTATTCAATTACTTCTTTACATCTCTGTTACAATCAGAGAAGCAATCCCATTGTGTTCCATATGCCCACCAGCAGTAGTTTTAATTGCAGCATTACTTTGAAATCAAATTGCTTGTTTGACAGCACTAGTCAGAATCTTTACCAGGCAGTAGAGTGTGTGTTTCAGTAAGCGAAAAATAATACACTGTATTTCCACCAAAACTTTACTGTTTTCATTCAAAATTCACACATTTTTATGTGTAAAGTAAGCCAGAATATTACTTCTATCTGTACTACATTTGATACAGAGAAGACAACCACATCTGGAAATCTGATGATAGCTCTCTGCCAAGTTTTGATTGGTATGGCATCTGAGTGCTGGTTGTTAGATGCTCTGAACTGCACTTAAATGGAAAAAAAAATATTTTGTCCTTGTGGCCAAAAAGGCCAATGGTTTTGTGGGGTGCACAAGAAAGAGCATTTCCAGCAGGTTAAGGGAGATCACCCTGCTCTCCTGCTCAGCCCTAGTGAGACACATTTGGAGTGCTGTATCCACTTTCGAGCTTCTCAACACAACAAAGACATGGAGCTTCTTGAGCAAATTCAGTGGATGGCAACAAGAGTGCTGAGGGGACTGGAGCATCTCTTTTACAAGGAAAGGCTGAGGGAGCTGGGCCTGTTCAGCCCAGAGAAAACATGACCGAGAGGGGACTTCATCAACGTCAATAACTACCTGATGGGAGGGTGTCAAGATGCAGGCTCTGTTTGGTGGTGCTGAGAAATAGGAAAAGAGGAAATGGGCACAAAAGGATACACAGGACCTTACATTTGAATATAAAGAAGAACTTGACTGAGCACTGGAACAGATTGTGCAGAGAGGTTGTGGGGTCTCCTCCACTGGAAAAATTCAAAAATTGTCAATTTTGTGCCTTGTGCTCTAGGATGACCTTGTTTGAACAGGAAGGTTGAAACAGATGACCAACCATAGTGCCTTCCAACCATATCCATTCAGTGATACATATGTAAGGGAATGCATTCAAAAAATCAACCACAGATCCTTTACCTCTATCCTTTTAAAAGATACCATGTATAGGTGAATTTAGATACCCTTGTTTTATGAAGTTTTAATTTGTGTTCTGATTGTGTTGATTCTCATGATTTTATATATATCCTTAAATGTGACTTACGATGCTGCTTTGGGGAGACCTTTCTGTGGTCTTTTAGTATACAAAAAGAACTCATAAGAAATACAGAGCAAGACTTATAAGGTCTTATAAGGTCTTATATGATCTGTCTTATTAGAGGACAAGGGGATGACTATTCTAAACTTTAAACTGGAAATTTTAGGTTTAGATAGGACATAAGAAAGAATTTTTTTATGGTGAGGCTGGTGAGGCACTAGAACAAACTTCCCAGAGAAACTGTGAATGTCCCATGGAAGTGTTCAAGACCAGTTTGGATGGAGCTCTGAGCAACCTATTCTATTGGGAGGAGTCCTTACCCACCGCAGATGAGTTGGAATAGATTACTTTTGAAGGCCCCTTACAACACAGACCACTCTGTGATGAAGCAAACATTTTATTTTGGAGAAATGCTAGTGTAAGTCTTAGTTCAAGATTTGTACCACCTGGCAAAATGATAGATGTTTGTGTGACAATCGATGCTCAGAACGGGACAATTGCATAATAGGGACAGTTCACAGCACAGAATTGCCATGGCTCTGCAACACTGAAATAACACCTTTAAATATTGAGCCAAAATGCTGCTAAGCATTGCTAAATCCTTACTGAAAGAAAATTAACTGCAACGGAAGATTGTAGTGTCCAGTATATTTGGTTCAAGTTCTCACTTTCCTAAAAACTTTGTTTAGAAAATTCACTCAAGATTCTCATTCCTGATTGTAGAAAATACAGAGCTTGTTATATTAAAAATGGTCATGCAGAATGAAAAGCATTGAGGAATTTACTTAAAGGATCAGATGTCAGATGTCTCTGGATAAGAAGCAGCACACACTTTGTGTGGCTCTCCCATGCCTGTGAAAGGAGGGATATTTTGCAAAAAGGAATCTTTTAAAACAGTTTAGTTCTGAAATAAAACTGAACCAGAAGCAGACAGGAAGTATATGTCTGTAGAATAATAAAACTGTATTCACAGAGGAAGATGCTAGAAAGAGAGCATAAACAATCTGGAGTACTGATACTTATTATCCTCTGTGCTAACCCCCAGAGAATGTGAAAGTCTCCTTGTAATGTCTTTTACACACAAAGAATAATCGTGTGTATCAGTCTGATATTAGTCAGGTTAAACCAAACATAGGCTAACCATTTAGAAAATGTGAAAGTCTGGGAAGTTCTCTGCCTCAGGAGATACTGGTGGGAAAGATCAGCAAGAGCAGAAGGGGACGGTGATTTACAGCATCATGCTACTCCTTGCTCTCTGCTGAAGTGCTTGCAAACTCATCTATGCAGAAGACATTGGGATGGAGCCCTACTCAGCATAAAGCAAATTATCAGTTTAGGAGTGAGTGAATTTGGAAAATTCAATTCCAGGCAATGTCATTAAAGGTTAGAAAAGTCTAACGTTTTGCACATTTTAAGGATTAACAAACTTACAAGTTGCAGAGCAAATTGTAGTTCAGGTTGGGAAGAAATTAATAGCTTAGCCCAATTCAGCTTTGTGTAGAGCAGAGGTCCCAGCATACAAAAGAGAGTTCATAAGTTGTTCAAGAGTGAAGCACCAGATAAGCAGTATTTTACTTGAATCAGGGCATCACCAGAGATGGCCACAGCTCTGATGGTCATGCAGTTAACCTCATTTAACATGCATTGCCTCAGTTAACCAGTCTAGCTCACAAATGGGGAACATTCCAATCACCACAGGCAATTAGGGGATAAGTTGCTGAGAGACTTGTACAACCCTGAGAAATCATGAGCTCCTGGTACTGCAACATGGAATTATGAAAGAGAAATTTATTTCATTTGAGTATTTAAAGGGCAGTGAATTGATTGTTACAATGTCTGACTGATTACTTTTGGATTATCTTTAGGCTGTTTTACAGAATATATTCATCTAGCAAGCCATCTCAAAAACCTGTGATATAAGGGAGCTTAGGAGCTGAAATGTCCCAGACTGCTGAGTGTGGAGGTTGCTTTGAGTTTATTCTTAGAGTGATGATTACCTTATGATTTTTTCTTATCTCTAAGGGGTACTAGGTTGTCTAAAATGAAGTCTCAAAAATTCCAGTCCCTATATTAAATTATTGCAATAATATTAAAAGCTGAGTTCTATAAAATGGTGATTATTCCCTGAAAATAATGTAATTACTGTTAAAATGTAGGATAAAAGAGAATTTTATGACCCTCATTCCATTACTTATGCTTATTTAAATGATTTGGATTCTGTTTTACATTGCTATTAGGGAGAACTGATACCAGATCATTAGTTTTAGCAACAGGATGTGAAGTTCTAGTGGAGAAGCCAGAGATGTCACTGGCAGTTGGCCTTGGTATGTCCTACTCCAGGCATATTCTGAGTCATGGCACTTTTTGAATCTCTTTCCACATTCACACCTTCAGTCAGGCAGGTTAGCTGGCTGAAGGTGATGTGCCACTGATTACAGTATATTGCATGCGTTGCAGTTCATCACAGAGATAATAACGCTCCCAGAAACCTTACAGCTGCTGTCAAAACTGCTGCTGCCACTTTTGGTTCTACTGAGTAGAATACATGGGGATAGATTAATGAAAGGAGAGCAAAATAATCAGAACTTGGTTGGCCACACACTATGTCCCATGCTAGGGTAAAGGAGAAGGAAAAGTAATTTCCATTGGTAGAAGGACAATAAGCATAAAACACACTGTAAATTACAACTGTGCTGCTTATGACAAAATATGGTGCAGTGTTTTATTATCCTATTACAAAAAACATTATTCAATAACAGGTATTTAAGACAGAGGAGGTTAGGATTCACACTTGAGACAACATTCTGGGCAAGAGAAGATAGGGGATTCAGAAACCAAGCTGGAAATAATAGCAAAGATGAGAGGAATAGTTCAGCTGTTTCTGAATTCCAGAAAGAAAGTACATCTGTTGGCAATAAGGAAGAAGAGATAACTGGCAAGTTCCCATATTCTGGTGCAGGGGTTTTAAAAGCCCTTACAATGAAGTGCTCAAGCTCCTTCCCTAAACTTGGGCATGCTATGAATTTTTCAGAAATCACATTGGTGGCCTAGGTCTGAGAGTCTGCCCTTTGCAGGGAGATAGATCAAAATGGTGTAGGAGATACAAGGCTAGGTGGCTGCAGTGTGGGAACACGGAGACTGACGAAGTGCAAAAAAGAAGGAATGAGTGGAGTGGGTGAGAAGTCATGACTTGGGTACCAGTGTTAGCAGATACTGTTCCTGCTGCTGACTGTTCAACCTGGCGCTCACAACTTCAGTGCTCTTGGAGAGGTGCTGTCTAAAAGCCAAAAATTTAGGTATGTTTCTTCACAGAGCTGTATGAAGACGAGCTCTCTGCCATCAGTCAGGGAGTGAGAAACAGGATCCTGCCTTATGCTTTCCACTAGCTCCTCCATGGCTCAGGTAGCAGCAGGCTGAGAGTCCTTCTGTGAAAAAAACTGCTCTCCAGAAGTCTGCATCCTGGTGGCACTTTTGGCAAGAGCTGTGAAACAAATGACCTGATTATTCTTTTGCTGATACTTGCATTTTTTTCTTTTGTTTCCTTAATTCTTTCCTGATCTGTGACAAATGGGGATAAACTGACCAAAGGGCAGATAGATCAGCTTGGCAGCTGAGGGCCTTTTATTGACATGTTATTAATAGTGGTGTTGATCTTTCTGATGCACCATGTTTTCCAATATGCTGCATGGTAACAACTTAGTTTTCTAAAATATTGTTTAAAAACTTACCTCTACTACCAAATGAGCTAGTTCAGGGGGATTCTTTAATTGATCATTAATGGAGTGTTTAGTGATAGAAAGTAAAGGCTGTCTGCCACACAGTTATACCATGCTTCTGTTAATAGTCCATTAGACCATACTTTGTAATATCTTACAGCACATACCCTTTAGCTCAGGAATAAGTGGACGTAAACTGAATTTTTATGACTCTTGGAACTCCAAACCAGTTATCTTCTTACCCAGCATATGGTAGCTATGAGGCTGAGAGATCAGATAAATCTGTTTTCATTTTGTTTCACTTAAAAAATTAAGGTCCCATTAACAGGTATGCCTAAGGTTAGCTGTACAGTGTAGGACTTGTGGCACATGTTCTGCCTTTCTAAAACTTACCAACAGAGCTACAGGCTACCTACTGAGTAGTAGTAATGCCAGTCTGTTGTGTCCCAGACCAGAGAAGGGAGCTCAAGTGCCAGAGCAAGTAGAACTGATCTGTTCTAGGGGTTATCTCCTCTTTAAGAGACCAACATCAGGCTATCCTTCTGTTTTCCCACAACCTCAGGTTACTCATCTCCTGTTTTGCAGGTTTGTGCTGTGAAACAATTATCAGATTGCCTGCATTGAAGTGCTTGGAACACTGGGATATTTTTTTTGAGTAGGGCAGACATTGGTTGGGGCTGAACAAGTGTTATGCTCAGACTGTGGGATCTAAAAAAATCCTACCACTGAAGGGTGCAGTTTTGTCCTAAGGGGTGCTCTGCAAGGTGCTATCTTTCCCATGTTAGAATCTGATTTCCAAGTCCTCTGATTGTCTACTTGTCACTCAGAGAAGACATTTAGGATTTAGTCAGACTGAAATATAGATTGAGAATCTTAAGATGGACAAGTTGGAGTAGAAATGCTGAAGTGGCCATTCCATCACTGATAAAAGGCTGTGGTTTGGTTTCAGATATCCTTTTTCTCTCCCATTGCTGGAATTGTTGAAATAAGCACCTGCTGCAGACAACAACCTAGCCCTCAACTTCACTTTCATGTCCTATTCAAGGTATGTGTCTTTGATATTTTTTATAGAAACTAATTCCTTTCTCTGCTGTCAAAGTGAAATGATGGCACTTGATTGCTGAAAGACACAGAGTGACAAATTTCATGTCTGATGGCTTTTGTTAGAAGGAGAGCTCTCTTGAAAGTGGTACTGCTCAGCAGGGCTAATTTAGAGTGGCTGTTTCTCACAGATTGATGTAACCCTTGTAGTATGTTTGTGATGCAGCTGTTGCTGATATTGTGGAAAATCTTCCAATTCCCAGGCAGAAACTGGGGAGAGGGACAGCTCTTTTGGAGAATCTGTATGTGTACTATGGTCCCTGACTCCCTGGTGTTGTACAAGACTCATGAAATCACCTATTGTACATCACAGAAATAACACAAAATAAAAATATTAAGGGATTTTTCATCAGCTTCATCAGTCTTTTGCATTATTATTCTGTATGCCACCCTGCAAAAAATGAGCTTCTGAGACAAAGAGAATACTGACACAGAAAGGAAAGTGAGGCTGAAACTGGACTTAAACAAAATTCTTTGCTTCACTTTTTGCTTTTTAGAAAAAATAAATTTATTCATACTATTGTTACTATAGCTAAAAATAAGCAATATTTGGAAGACTCGCCATTTATGCCCTGGGTACACAGTCCTCAGTAGTCAGTTGCTGCTGTTGATTTCTAACTCAATCCTGTAGTATGCCATAGTCAGTGATTTTGAAATGCTCTATAAGTATTAACTAGACATTCTAATAAATCAGCCTGATTGTTCAAAATATTTACTATCTTTATTGTGCCTATTGCAACGTCTCTTACAGAGAAATAGATATACCCTTGAATGCATCCTTAGCCATAAGCAAACTAGATGTTAATCTCTACTCTGTATAGATTTTTTCTGTCAGTCTTGAAATCCTTTATAGAGGCCCCATTTTGTTCAATGAAAAATTAAAATACATAATATATATAAATGTTAATATTTAGAGTATAAAATGCCAATATGAGATGTAAAAATCCTGATGGAGTGATAGTAAATATTTTCAGGATTTCAATACTGATGCTTATACTACTGATCATTACACAACACTTAAATTTAAAATATCACCAGTCTGAATTACAGAGGACAGCATCATTGAAATGCCCTGATAGAGCTGGAAGTCTTCAGATGCTTCAGAGGTTTAGGGAGTGGATGGTATAATTAAAAATAATCACTGTTTTCTCCCACTTCAAATGAATTTAAGATTTTTTTTCCCCTTATCCTGTTTGTTTTGTTGTTTTTAATATTATTTTTTAATAATATAAAATTCTGGAGACTTGTTTAATACAAATGCAGTAATGGCTTTTGGAGTTCATGGTGAGACTTGATCACATTTCAAATCTACATTCTTTGTATACTTTTGTTACCTCTGACAATCTGCGACAACACAACTTACTGATTAGGTTTATGCAGTGTTTGTAATTATGTCCTTGTCCTGGCAGGAATGTGGCTTTTACATTTCTTGCTCCTGTATTTTGCTCTGAGTTAGTGTCTATCTCAGATGTATCTATTTAGAAAATCTCACACCTGGTTATGAAGTGTAATAGCAAAGAAATCCTCAAATCTTCCTTTCTGGAATCCCCTTCAAAGAAAAACAATTTTAGTTTTTGCTTTGTATAACACTTCTCATTGCTAAATTGCTAAGTAGTTAGAGAAAATCTGCCTTAATTTTATTTTAAGTCTCCTCATTTCATTATGTGTTCCAGTCATAATACCAGTTACACCTAGTCAATATGTTTGACTTCTTTGATTGCACTATAAAGCAGGGATCTTAGTTTAACTGCAAATCTCTCTGTGCATTTATGATATCATAGTAAGAATAATTATCACACATATGTCGTATTCTGTTATTTTTTTACCTTAAAGATTTCACAAGTATTTTCCTATACAATTATATTTTTACACAAATGTCTTAATAATAGCACTTAGGCATTACACTAAAAGGAACAGCTTCAAGGCAGAGAAGGAATTATTTAATTTTTTTTGTATTTGAACACAGGTTTTACTGCTGAAGAATCCCTTCTGTTGAGAAGCACTTTGGTGTCATGAAGTCAATAAATATACCTTTCACACTGAAGTTAACAATTTCCAGCAATGTGAATACTATTAAAAAAAAAAAAAAAAGAACCACGTAAAGTTTTTAAATATCAGAGAACTGTCTTTGTGAACCAGATAATAAGATGGAGAACCACCAAAATGCCAGGAGGACAATTTGAAATGAGAAGGCTGGTTAGGAACTGGATTGTAATTTGGGCAATAAACCCTGTTTATGATAGTCTTCCAGTCATTAACTGTGTCTGTTGCCAGAGGAAACTGGGACTATTAACTTCCTCTGACTGAATCAGAGGGAGAAAGCAATAATTTCTTTTACAAGCAGAAGGGAAGGTTCTGCTCAATAAAAAGCAATTAAACATTTCCTATAAAAAAGAATGCTCAGGAGACCTCATGCCACTGTCAATGTGGCTATCAAAAGCTTTCCTTTGGCTCTTTGAAAAATATTCCATGCTATTTGTCTATTTATTACATGTCTGCAATTACAAACATGACTGCAGACAAATTTTGTTTAGTTGAATGATTCCACTGAATGACTAAGAATCTAATGAATTTCTTTCTCATCTCAAGGAGGTAATCTTTGATCTTTGTTTTCGGAAATGAGAACTAAAGAGATATTCCTGTATGCTTATCTTGCTTTGAACAAATAGAGATGACTTTTTAATTATTCAGATAATTTCTTTCTGCCTCTTTAATTAATTTTGAATTTTTTTTCTCAGTAGGATATTTGTTACTTTACTATCTTGAATTGGTTGCTTGTTCAGGAAATTAGACTGTATCATTATATCCTGTATAAAGAAATGTTTCCTTTCAATCTCCTTAGGCTGCAAAAATATTTTGGTGCTATTATTTCTGTTAAAAGATTTTAATCTTGTGATTCTTGTCTGGATCATAGCCTTCTGTGTACCACAAAAAGAAGAGAAAGAGCAGTCTTTTTTGCATGGGTTTGGAATTGAGCAGCAGTGAAAGATGCAGAAACAGCATACATGGCTTTTGGCTGCAAGAGGAGTAGCCTGGGAAGAAAACGACTTCATTTTCATAATATACTGGTATCATTTAGCTGTATGAGTAATTTTCTCTCAAGGAAAAGGGTAACAAATTATTGCCAATTACTCCTTCAATTTATCATTATCAACATATAACAGTCATATCACTTTAGCAGTTCGTAAAAATGTGGTATTTCATGGGGTTTTATTAGTGTCTGGATTGCTGTACAAAACGGCTTTCAGAAGAGAGAGTCTGCATCATTACACTGCTTCCCATCCATCACCAGCTGGCTATCAAAGGATAGAAGAGTAAAGCAAACAATGAAAATTACTGCCCACATGCTGGTCCTCTTTCCACCATGGTGTCTGCAGTAATTGAAAGCTTGGCTTGTCTAACTGCAAGTGAATTCATGCAACATCTTTTGCCAGACAAAGCTTATTACTGCTTATTTCAAAGGTAATGTTACTACTCAAGACTATTATTGAGTGGTGGGTTAAGTAGTTCAACACTTAAGCAAAATCATCTCTGAAGGCCAAAGAAAAGCCTACTTGACTCTACATGTTGTCTAAGATCGTTCTATCACATTGCATTGGAAAAGGTGTATGACAGAAGTGTGGGAGTTCTTCCTCACCCTACAGGCAAATCACTCCAGCAGTATCTGTGTTCTTGTGACCTACTTAGCATTCATCCCCTCAGGATGGGTTACAAATCCAACTTACATCTTGTTGTGGTTCCATTTGCCTTCTGAATAGTAGAAGAAGAAAAAGGATGAAAGCAAAGTTTCAGGGTGATGAAATATATTCAAATGCAGGTATGCTGTAGAAGATAAGTGCTGAAAAATCTCTGTGAACAGACTTCATTCTACTCTAGCTCTACTACACTGCCCTTCTCTTTAGCTAGGTAAGAAAAAGTTATAGTGAGAAATACTTCAATGTATTCTCTATCCCCCTATTGGAGGGATTTTCAAAGCCATAAAACTAACAACACTATTTCATTTATCCTTGAAACAGGAATGGTGATAACATACCGGGGTGATGGGTTGCAACTTTAGAGAGATGTCTGCCATTCTGCAGAAGTCAATGAAGGTACAGGTTTATAGAAAATCAGATCACAGACTGTTGAATAAGAGAGAACTCCATGACTGAAAGAACCTCTGGAATTTGAAAACTGCTAATATTTTCTACTAGAGCAACTGAGAGTTGGACACTGGAGAAAAATTTTCACTCCTCCTTTACGGCAAAAATGTAAGCATCAGGTAGCATTTTAGAGCAAAATCCCCGAAAGGCTGGTAATGATTTAATGTGTGCTAAGTAATTCACAATAATAAGAGTGTGCAAATTTTAGATAACTATTGGCTATGTTATGCCAAATTATTTGCTGTCTGGTGGTTAAAATAGATTCTTTGCCTAAAGATCTTTTTGTTAAATTCATTCTTATTTTACCAAACCAAAGCAAGAATTATCTGGAAGATGTTTGTGATCTCTCGAGTGGGCAGGAAGTGGAAACAGAAATGATAGCAAATATATCCAAACTCTACAAAAGGGCTATAAAAGTAGTTTTCATTTAAAAGGGCATTTTTTAATGCTTTAAAAACTTTTTGAATTGGATCATCTGCCTCAGCTTATTGGAAAGGAATCTACCAGGCTTGACTTTGAGGTGTGTATGTTGAAAGTAAAGGGTAAAGGGTTTGACCTAAGGTCATCCTCTCTTTTTGGTAATTGATAGACACATAGCAGCAAGGAGTTTTGGAAGACTACAAGCCATTGCTGATAGAATAGGCTTACAGCAAGTAGGAGACATGTAACTTGACAGGTGTGATGTTGTGGTTTATCCCACACTTCCATTAGATAGAAATGATTGACTTAAAAATCTTTTTATGCCAAATACATAAACAGTAGCTGTCCATGTGTATCATCTTTTTGTTGTTGTTGGAAATATTTGGAATATTCTTCCAGAAATTTCTAATGGTTCATAGAAAAAAGTGTCTATTATTTGGAAACAGTTTTTCTACTCCCCTGGAGGTTCAAATATTCAAATACCAGATGCAGTGCCTCCCAAATAATGTGACTTGATTTCGAAATTTGTTCCCTTACAGCAAAAGAGAAAGACTCTGCTCTATGGATAATCTCAAAAAGGGGAACACATTCAGCACTAGAAAATGTAAAAATACAGCAACAAACCATATAGTAGTAATTTCACAAAGATAGTTGTTTTGGCTGTTGCAAATAAAAGGAAAATAAAAGGGAAAATGAAGGAAAAATAAATGGGTAGATTTTATATGATGTGTTTCAGGGTCTTTCCCATGTACCAGTATATTTCTTTTAAAGCAGTGTCACACTACATAATGAGTGAAGCATAACTGTGTGTGTGCATCAAAAATGTGCAATATACCCACCTTAGCTCCATATAATCCCTTTGAAAATAAAAACAGGCAATTTTACGAAGATATTGCAGAATTTAATAATTGGTTACTTTAAGATTTAATGATATGTTTTGCCTGTGCATTAATCATTTCTCCCCCCTTCTGATGTTAAAGCTTTTGAAAGTCATTGCTTGATGGCATCATGTAAATTCAGCAGTCTGACAATTAAAAGAAAGGTTTAGAAGTCTTGGATATGTTTTTGAAAATTAGTATATTGCAAGTACCAAGAAATTTTAGATGCAGTATCTTAGCAGGGGAAAAAAACCCATAAATCGCAAAGGGACTGCACTGACTTTGTTGTTTGCAATTTTTTCTGACCTTCTTTTATCAGATGTGAATTAGCCTTTATCTGGGAAGTATTTATGTTATCTGAGAAACATTAATGTTGCTTTACATATGACTTGGGTTAAAAAAAAAAAAGATTTTAAAGCAGTGACTGTAAATATTTGAAAGTGATCTTAGTTTCTGTCAAATTCATGTTAACAACAGTCTGAACACAGGAGGGAGACAAAGACCTGGTTAAGAAATGCAGAGAGGTGTTTTAAAGCTAAGCTTCAGGAAAGAAGTGGGTAGAGTGAATACAGGTGCTGATTTGCAAGTATTATATTTGATTAAAAATATATTTTTATTATATGCCATATTGCTTTCTAAATTGCCCCCTAATATTATGTGGTGAGAAATAGTTTACCTTACTTCTTTTTCCTTTATTAATTGTTTCAAATGTGATAATTTCTTAGTCTGTTTCTGGAACTGATATCATGGATAAACTTCCCTTGTCTGTGCCTATAGCTGATATTGTGGTATTTTTGCCAATAGAAAAATTACGTTGAATCACATAAAAGTTATATTGTCTCTGCAGACTGTACCACTAATATGTGAAGTAAAATGTACTTATTCTTCTCTTTTTTTTTTTTTTTTTTAAATTGAGCACCATTTGCCATGTGCATGTAGTGTTTTGCAGTGCTTTCTTTTGTTTGAGAACTCTTAGCAAAGAGTTGATATGAATAAAGATTTTAAAAACTGTTTTCTTCCAAAACACCATGGTATAAAAAAATCAGCAAACCATGACTGCACTACTTTTATGGTCTTCTGTAGTTTGCAGTGAGAGCAGAGTTGAGAAAACTTGCTGGATGTTTGATAGCTGGGAAACCTAAGCTTTCTTTCCTTACAGCAGAAGTACAACGATATGCCTGGCTTTGCCAGTGTGATCTCTGAAGAAGCCTATCCAGAATTCATTTTCCTTGTACACACAAGGCCTGTCTGCTGAGACTGAAGGTCAGCTCATTTTTCTGATTGCTGAGATGGTTTTCTACTTGCTGAGAGGTGAGCTGAGACTGCTTGCACTGGCCAGCGAAGAGTCAGAGCATGGACTTTCCATTGCAGTCATATAGTAAAGAAAATAAAACTGACTGGAAGTGAATCCTATCAGTTGACTTAGAGGTGGCAGAAAAGAGTTGGATATGATATACTGTGGACAAACTTCTGAATGGTAGGAGTAGTTTTCTATGTGGACTTTACCCTATCCTTGTAATACTGCTTTTGTGCTTTATGTCTGCTTACAACATTTTAAAATGAAAACACCAATTAATCTTGGTATACATTTTGGTATATTAAAAATGTGCAAAAATAATTCCAAGGACTTTAAGGTACAATTAAATTCAGGGGATAATTATCTGGGTAAATTGGTCAGTACTACTCTGTACTCTAGGTATCACTTCAATTCTGGATGATTTTATATCCTTCTTTTAGATCCATAATCACCCAGCCTTCTTTGTGTTATTATGAATTGTAACTAGGAAATCAACATTTCCAAACTGCATCAAAGAGCTGTCTTACTTCCACATGTGAAAGTAATTCATAGTGACAAGAAATATGCAGAAATAAAATAAAGGACTACTCTACTGGACAATTAAAACCTCTTGAAACATGGCTAACTTCCATGCTATTAAAAAGAAAATGCAAGCCAGATGTTCAGTGTAAGTATGTGTTTGGACCACACAGATGCAGTGTGACTGAAAGTCTCTGTGACTTTCAGATCAACAAAACAAACAATGTTTTTTAGTTTAGAGAAATTCATTGTACTCTAGCAGAATCATAGAATTATAAAATCATAGAATCATTGAATGATTTGGCCTGGAAGGGACATAAAGATGATCCAGTTTCAGCCCTCCTGCCATGAGCAAGGCTGCTCAGAGCCCCATCCAAGACCCTGAACACTTCCAGTGATGGGAAACCCATAGCTGCTCAGGGTAAGAGAAGCAGTATTGGGAATTGTTCCTTAAATAAGAACAGTATTGATTGTAAATTGATGGTGGATCTGTTGAGTTATTTAATAACAGTTGTTATTAAATTAAGTTGTTGCTGAAACAGTGCATAACCAGAGCCCATACCTTTAATATACATAGCAAAATGAGCTCTCAGGCAGCCTGGGAATAGCTGCTTGGGCTATGTGGCAGAGGCAGTACCATTCTCTCTACAATCTGTTTTCTAAAATGAAGCAACTGCTATGTCAGATCTGCATTAGATCTTTGCTGGCTATGGTGATCAGCAAAGCACAATCTGCTGGAGTTTTAGACAGCTGGGTTGTGAGCAGCTAAAAAAACTTTGCCATAAACAAGCAGGCAGAACTATGAGAAAACCATTGCACTAGTGGAAAATTTTAAGAAAAGGTGACTGAAGACACTTCCTGTCTGCCTGCCTAGATGAAATGATGGTTTGAGCTCTAGCTGAGACAACACTTGAGAAACATGAAGAAACTTCACTTTGGGTAACATTAGCACTTCACTTTGTCAGTTTACTGATGCTCAGGTCTCCCTTTCTCATCTTTGGTGCCATGTGGAGGCATGTTCACTGTGCTGCTGGGGTACCCTGCCTGACTGTGGTTCATGAGGATGACATTCAAGTGAGTAATGTACGTGTCTGCCTGGTCTGGGCTTTTGCCTCACAGAAAGAGGAGCGGAAGGAATAGTTGCTGAATGGATATAACACTGAGGATAAATGTTACTGATTGTCAAGGTCACTGTCACTATTCAGAATGAATTAAGATTTCGTTTTAGGGCAGCACAACTAATCATGTAGAGTGAAGAGAGGATTAAGAATACTACTTTCTGCATCATAGTAAAGATACTTCATAACAAGCAGAGAGACATTAAGGCTATCACATCAATATCAATGATTCCATCATGTAAACCCTGTCAGCAATATTGCATTATTTAGAAATATATAATACTCCACACAGAGACTGCACACTAAATATGCTTGAAAAAAATAAATAAAACAAATGCACAGAGAAATAAACAAGAAGAGCAGATCACGTGTTAGCATTGATTCAGTAGTTTTTAGGTTTCAGCTCCCTGGGTAATAAACAAAAATTTACTGGTGTTAAACATCAAACATATGGATACTTGAAGAGAAAAGACTTGTGAGGACCATATCTTTGAAGAAGGAATGAAAATGGGGCCTGTTCTGTAAAAAGGACAAAAAAGGATTCGGCTCATTTATGGTCTCTAGGTGGCAAAATCATGTGACTACACATCTGCTTGTTTATTTGAGCCTGATCACACTCACAGTTATCATGAAGGTTGAAGTTCTGTGTTCTGAAGGGAGCCACTCACAAATCCTGATTCTAGAATATTTGGTATGCAAAATAACACAAATGACAACACAAAAGTCATGTCTCTCTGAAGGCCAGGAATATCCATATCAGGTGGTTCCTGTGATTCAAGTGGTGATAGAGATAATGTCATTAATTTACCTTAATTTGTTAATGATTTGCTTGTGTTTTATTTGTATTTACATATGTTTTCCTGTTCAGTGTCAATAGAAGAGGGAAAACAAAAATTAAATGAAGACAAGAAAGCTATGCACCTAATTTTTAAAAGTGACTTTGTGTGCTTATGCACAGAGAAAGAAGCAACTTTGCAAGTACTGAATGCCACCTGATATTCCTTCAAAGTACTTGGTCTCCTGTACAAATGGCAAAGTTGCACTGTGAGCCCATTTTAACAGACTGATGCATCTTTAACACATGAGAGTGGGAACTTCCTAAAATCTTGTTATTGATTAGTGATGTATTAGAATAATCTGTACAAGTTTTATTATGTTTCTACAGATACAGCTTTATAATTAAAATATTTTGAACTATTAATTACATTTAGGTATTAATTACAAGTATTATTTCATGAACTTGCTGGCCTTTTTTTTTTATTTCAACTCTTTATAACATGTATTTCCTTTAGACTAAAAATGACTGAACTAAAGCAATATCATGCAAGAAAAGATTGACTCAGTAGGACTGGCCTGAATGAGATAAAAAAGGGAAAAAGGAGCTCTGCAATTACGATTGACAAGTTGGTTTAATATCCAGTGAAAGAAGAATGCAATTCAAGAGCAGCTGGATTAATTAAGTAATATGGCAAAACAAACCATGGGTTATTATCATTTTCAGTATGCCCCAGGACTGAGGCAGGCCTGAGGGCTCAGGGTTCAACTTCTCTCCACACAGGAAGTGCTGATATCTATAATGAATCTGGGTGTCAAGATATAAAAATGTATTATATATGAGATACATAATAGAAGTATATATCTGATAGATTTTATACAAAATACAAAGAAGGTATATTTTATCTCATAAATCTTATTATGTGAATATCTTACATCTCATTGTATATACAGACTATATGGATAATAGATTGCAGTGATTATGGAATACAGACAAAAAATGGAAAAAGCTCAATGTCTAATATAATCAGAAATAAAACAATCTGAGGAAAGAAACCTGTAAATGGTCTGGTGGAAGTGTATGAAATAAATGATGTAACCCAGTTTGCTTTTACTGGAAATCTGCTGCTGCCTGGGGCATTATAAAAATCAATCAGACAGGTGAAAATAGAAAGTTAATGACCAATGGTGATGGTTTAACAAATGGATGGAATGATGGTTTAACAAATTTGTAAAATTTTAATAGAAAGCCTGGAAACTCTGAAAATGATTGTGTAAATTCACATGCCAACTGCTAAAAGACACACAGATCACATCCTAGAAAATTACACTTTCATAAACTGACAGACTTTTGAAAGCCTCCTGCAGCCCAGGATGTGCAGGGTAAGAGTTCTCAGTGTAGCACAGTGTGAGAATGGTACAAAAGACACAGTACCTTGGTACTCTGCAGAAGATGGAAAAACCTCACTTGTCATGATGAAATTAGGTATGGCAAAGTTTTGCTAATTACAGAGCCAAATTTCTTTCCTGAGTAGAAGCTGATCTTGCTTGATCTATTGGGTGGATCTGAAGAACTGGGGAAGGATCATCAATTTGTGGAAGACCAGTGAATTTGCATTAATTTCCATTGACTGATGACAGTGAAAAGCAGAATGATCAGAAGCATCCTGACACAGGTTTGAGAAAGATGCACCTGTTGATGTGATGGGAATTCTGCTGGTGAGTGTCGAGGAAGCACTCACACTGAGGATGTCTTGAGGCAAACCTGCCAGCAATGTTTGCCTGTTTGTATAGACCATGAGCACAAGTGATAATTTTGTTCTTCCTGTCCAAACTGGCAACCATTCCATATTGTCTTTCCCTGGACAGTACACTGCTGATCTGCTTGATCTTTGGATGCATTTGGAGGCAGGTGGGCCATGAGTACTCAAGTGGAGACTGACTCCCAAAGGAGAGTGAATGGAGAAAGGTGGCCACTCCCTCTAGCTTTGGAAACACAATCCTTGACGGAACGTGTAAAGGTGAGGACAAAGGTGAGCTGTGGCAAGAGAAATTCAGGCAACTGGTAAGAGACAGTGAGAAGATCTTTTATCAAAGTGTAGGCAAAAGTCACCAGAGATCAGGATCTCAGCAACAAGCTTTTTGTAAAACCAAGCAAAAAGGAGACCTGAAAAGAAAATATAATATTTGAGAAACAGTAAGGTCGAATGATGTCCATAGACAGATGACATAAGAAGAACTGTGCAAAACCATGTATTTCCTTTCAGAACAAAAAACCCCAAACATATCAGAGATTACTAATAAGAGAGGGGAATCTGTATGAAATGTTAACATGTAAAAAAATCCTTCAAGAGAAAATGAGTGCAGCTTGAAAACAATCATGTTCCAGACCTGAAAACATATGAGTAAAGACAGTTCTTACATTTTGAGAAGAAAAGTTGTACTGAATGGAGAAGAAGGTGATCAGTCAAAGCAATCAAGGAAAGCATCAGAGCAGGAAATTATCAGGCTATGCTTTGAAGCCAGTGAGTAAAAACCAGCTAGTATCAGAAATAAACTTAGCATGGAAAAACAATATAGTAATTGTGCTGATGTAGATGACTTAAATTAGAATACAGGCCTTAATTGCTAGATATTTGTGACTGTTTCTTACAGTGCAAGTTGTTGTTTACTGCCTTAATAGGCTAAACCAATGTAATTTTGTGTTGAATTGCAACATTAGGTACAGTCCTATTGTCATGAAACTGGTGGCAAAGCTGTGAGAGAAGGTTTGAATTTCTGAAAGTAAGCACTAAATCTCAGAGAAACATTCCAGCCTGGGCTCTGTCCCATGTAATAAAGAAACAAAAAATTGTGTCTGAAAGAGGAGAAAATATAAACAACAGTCATGTCATTACACTGTAGTAGGGAAACACAAAGAGCATATCTGTATGTATGTATGTGAGCATAATAGGAACTGTGCTCATTATGGTCAAGTTACATTCCAAAAGTAATCTGTTCAGTCCTAGTTTGATATACATTGCTGCTCAGCATATATAAAAAAGCACTTGCAGATTCAAGATGAGGAACACATTGCAAATTCTGTTTCCAAATTTAGAAATTCAGCATAGGACTATCTGCTCTTGCACATTTTAAGCATTTTAAGCTTTCAGTTCATCTCAGAATATATGTACCTATGTAGTGTAAAACACATATGAAGAAGACAGTACAGCTTTTTTTGGATTCCAAATAGTAAAAATGCCAAATGTTTACATATATTGGCAGAATACCTTATTATAATGTTGTTTACTTATGGTGCTTAGAAACCAATTCAAAATAATATTCAAGCTTTCTTGAACAAGAGTGAGATATCTGGTCCACAAATCAACAATTTCAGTGCTGCTCTGTTCACTCTCAAGTCTCACTTAAGGAAGTCTTGCTGAACACACACTTTCTCCTAAGAGAGACTCTGAAGATAGTGCTGCCACACTCCTTTCTAAAGCAGCCTAAGAGCACTGCATGGTTGCAACTCTGCCAGAGATGAATGAACACCAAGGTGATTACATGAATGTACATGAATGGCTACTGCAACCTATTTAATATTTTATGTTAGCTTTTATTAAATTGAGAACAACCAATAAGAGAAGTAACAATAAGAACGTGCATGCACTTTCTTATTTAAACCACAGATGTATGCTGTGACCTCTAGTTTCTGTACGATGCCTTCGTGCAAGAAAAATTATCTGCATCATGAAATATTCTCTCTCTTGATATGCTCAATCTCTGCTAATATATATATATATATGTATGTATATATAAAAAAAAGTATGTCTTTGTGCAATTCATCTGCTACACAGGATCACCCAGAAAATTATTCCCACATATATCTGTCAAAATATAACTAGTGGCCAGAAAAGGACAATATCTTATTATAAATTTGTAGTTAGAGTGTTAGTAGTACGTAGGCCAAGACTACCTTAGATAAATTTTGGAACAGTTGTAAATGCTCTATACATATGTGTTATTCAGACATTTTTACAGAGATGTTTAATTACAATGCCATGCCTACCTTGTTGTAAAGCAGAACAAGCACTCAGATTGGTCAGATACCTCTATTTAGTTTCTTCTGAAAAACGCAACTGAAAACTCATGAAGAATTATAAAACTTAGTATGCATAGGCACGGAGGAATTTCACAAATAACTGTATTTACTGTTAATGGATTGCTGCTTCATAGTCAGCACAATTTCGGAATTGGCACTAGAAAGTAGTTAAATGTCACAAAGCATACAACATGGGACAAACAGTGGGTTTGATTATCTGCATCTGTCCCATCCTCTCCAGTGAAGGTTTCAGAAATTTATGCAATTTATACACATAGAATTTGTGTACAATAATTTAAACAACATATTGTTGATTTGACACAATACTTCTAGACATACAGAAAAGCTAAGATGTTAATTGTATATCACTTGATTTCAAAGTAAAATATCCCAATGAAAATTTGTGAACCCGAATCAGAAGCCATCCAACAGCTCAATAATGAAGGAACTGATACTTAGCTTGGGTGTCATTTTTGGTGCTGCTAAGTTTATGGATAACTTCATAATCCAGGTCTCTGGGAGCACTTTGTGAACAAGAGAAATGATAGCTGTGTCTATAGGATCATTGGGAGCAAACACATCAACCAATCTGTGCAGCTGAAGTAATGTCTGAAATTTTTGACAATTGTCAAAAATTAAAATGAAAGGAATAAGATTTGGTGGTGTTATGTTCTACCTGGCTTCTATTTTTCCTACCTTGAAGGTTGTTGGACCAGTAGGAAAAGTTGTTCTCTGCGTAAAAACTGGAGATAGAGATGAAATATATTGGCCCAAATTCCCAGAACTCCTGAGATAAAAAGAAGAGAGATAAACAAAATGAATGGAAGTAATCAGAAAAGTACATCATTAATTTAGTACTGCTTCATGATCTACTGTTTTAAGAACTTAGATCTCCAGCTGCTTGTTAGAGACGCAGTCACAGAAATAAAAGAAGCAGTTTGCATTATCCATCATTCTCTCTTCTTTTAAATGTGGAAATCTGGCATCTGTGACCATCTAGAATGTTTATCCTAGTGCTTCCTTTTTCTCCTAAGTGGATTGCTAAGGAAGACCTGGCATTTTTGGATTCTGAGATTTGCTCTCCTCCTACCTAGAGAAAGGATTCTAGCTTCGCTCACCTGCAGGTGACAGTTAAGCTCATAAGGTCTCAGGCTTTCAGTAGTGAAAAAGGTGTTGACTATTTTGTGTGTGAGGGTAGAGATCAATTTTAAATGTTCAACCAATATGTTTAGGTAGCAGTTTGGATTGTAAAAACTTTGGCAGAACTACTGATCATGGCAGCTGGGCAGAAAAAGATCTGTATTACTGATTGCATGCAGCACATATTTGGCTTATTGGAGTAGCAGTATACAAACTGATGTATGCTCACTAACCTGTTCTACTACTTCAAGAACATTTTCATCTTAACATAAGGCCCAGAAAAAAAGTCACTGCTTTCCAAAAATCAAAGTAGGTATCAGTAAATATTGATATTCTTTGCTCTTAATAAACAAGTTAACATGTAATCTGAATTAAAAGCCCAGCCTGTCCCTGGGAAAATATCTATATTAAAGATTTTGTCTAAAGGATTTATGAAGTTTTGGTAGGTATTCTTCCAGAGAGAAGGGGAGAGCTTACCATGGATGAAAGAAGATTTTTGTGGTAAGAAAATTCCATCAGATACTTTATTAATAATGAGGGCATTCAGAAATTCCAGCAGACAACATAAGGTCAGTTTGTATAGGAAAAAGGATCCTTTCTAAAACAGAGACTCATGTGTGCACACTTACCCACTTATTCAGTTTTTTTTGATCCATGTTGTGTCACAGCCCAAATTTTGAACACAGATTTTTAAAACCACTCTTAAAGTAAGCTACATTAAATTATTTAGACTCCTTTCCAAACCTCTTTAAGAAATTCATAGGACATCTCAAAATTTATGGGCACCACCCCCACCCACCTCATTAGAGTGGAGAAAAAAAGTTGTGGGGGAGAATGTGCTAAAAGTGCCAGAAAAAATCTGCATGCAAAGACTGGTCTCCAATAATTAGCAAGTAATAAGAAAGAAATCATCACATATGTACAAATGGCAAACTGAGTCATGCCTCAGCAATATGCTTCTTTTCTATCATTGAGCAGGCTAGTTCATTTTCAAAGCAATAATTCGAATGGTGTAAAGGGAGACCCATTTATTTGCTTCCTTCCCCCCCTCCACCCTCCTCCAGCAAAAGACAGAGCATTAGTTAAAAAAACAAATGAAGGTAAATTCCCCAAAGAACCTTAGCAAGGAACAAGAAAAACATCCATTGTAAACAGCGGGTGGGTCTTCTGACAGGCTTTGTTTGCAAATGATAACAATTACAGGTAATTTTTCATTTCAATTGGAAGAACAGGTATAAAAAAAAAAGGAGAGCAAGAGAAACAGAGAGCGAGTGAGATTTCCCAAGTGCCTTATTCCCTCCCAGGTCTACAACCTAACAGGAGTGTAGAGAGCTCGGTAGTTTCTTCTTATTCCATTAAGTGAGATCTAATTGTGTCTCTTCTGTCTGTTGGCAGATGCGGTTTCTACATAACAACAGCCCAGAGACAGAGCTGCCTGATTAATGCCTCCAGCTGTCATATGCCCCATTATCTGTGCATTTGCATAACTTAATGGTTTAGGACAGGGGAGAGAGGATGCTTAATTTAATGTTTAGCAGGCCCTTGATAGCTGAATAATTTAAGAACTGTCAAGGGAGGTCAGTCCTACAGCGATTCAGCAAGACAGCCGTGATTTCTGAATATCATTAAAATCCTTACTTACGATAATTTGAGGGGAAAAANTCAGTTTTCTTCTCAGAATGAGGGGAAAAAAAAAAAAAAAAAAAAAAAAAAGGGAGCATGGAAAAACAACAATGCCTGAAAGGAGGTCCTGCTTTTCTGTTAACTATTTATGCCCTGAAGATTAGGAGAAAGACTTGTGGAAAAAAACCCACATTAATAAATAGCATGGACAAGAAAGAAAGGGGTTAACCCTATGCAAGCTCCCTCCCTCCCTCC
>VWYO01021025.1:25430-65252 GCA_013400275.1 Rhadina sibilatrix | reverse complement strand
ACAAAACAAAACAAAACAAAGCAAAAACAACAAACAAAAAACCCCACAAAACCACAACAACCAAAAAACCCAAACAACTCATGCCCTTGCTTTTGTTTGGTATCTGTGAGATTCACTAGGATTTGGTGACCCAGCATGACACCAACCCCTGTCTGTTTAAAGTGGTTTTCAGCTCTGACTGATCTTTTTCAGCAGAGCATTTTGAGCAAATTCTGAGCATTTTCAGCAGAGCATTTCAACAGAGAGTATATTGCTTTCTTAATGTACCACCCTGCCCTTCCCTTGAGGAGCAGCACTTACTGATGGGCCATCACATGGTGGCAAAGGAACCTTTTCACCCATCTGCCTTGGACATTTCTTGGTGTGTTTTAACAACTGGATGCATTTTTTAGCACTGTGAGAGATTTCATTAATATAAGCTAAACAGAGGCATCAGCTGCCATTTGCTGAAGGCACTCTGAGGCATGGCTTATGAATCTCTCATGGATCTGACCTAAAATGTAACAGGAATTAGGTGAAGCAGTCCAGCTTCTTTCAAGGACTACTTCATGGCACACACCTTTATTACACATTCATTTGTTTGCTCAGCACTAGCAGACATTTCTAAGACAGCTGAAAAACATGAGTCAGTGTTGACTCAGTTAAGCAAGATAAATGGAATAAAAGCTGTGTCTTGTGGATTAACCCACCCAAGAGACAGCTCAGCCCCACACAGCCTCTCACTCATTCCCCTCTACCAGGATGGTGGAGAGAACTGGAAGGGAAAAGTGAGAAAACTTGTGGGTGAAGATAACAGAAAAGGCCTTCCTGCTGCTCAGTAATAGCCAAAACATTGGTGTGTTATCAGCACTGCTTTGGTCCCAATTACAAACCATGGCACTCCACAAGCTGCTATGAGGAAAATTAACTCCATCCCAGCCTGAACTGTTACACTGCTGAAAAGTTGTTGTTGTTACTAATTTAATTGCCAATTCAGATAGAAAAAAAAAATAATTTCTCAACTCGCAGAGTCATTTCTGGGCATGGCTAATGTCTGATATGTTGCTTATAGGATGCTTTAATAACTATATGACAGCTGTTCAAAGCCAATTGTAACAGGAGAGGGAAATCATCGTGCATTACCTCAAGACTATTTGGTGGCTTAACATGTTTTAAAAATGATGACAGATGTAAATGGCTGCTGTATTTCACTGCAGGAGGCAGTGACCCAGGCAGACTGGCACAGCCTGGTGCTCCCTTGGTGCTGTTTCCAGTTGGCAAATGGTTCCTGCCCTGTGCTTCTTACTGTGTTTTCCCTTCATTATTCTAGAGTCTCTCTTTTTAAGAGCTGCAGTTGGATTTCAAGGGACACATGTTCTTAACGTATTTCACCGACTGCTCTCCTGTTTGGGGAAGGGCTCTGGAACATTGACTGCACTTGTAGGGTTTGAGGGGAGCTCATTTCCATGCTTCAAGCACTTAGACCCATTCCCATGGCATGCTGGTTGGCATCAGTCTGTTATATCACCAGTTCTGAAGCTTATCTTCAGGAGGAAAGAAGACCTAAGCAATCAGGCCATCTGTATATCTGTTTGTGTTTCCCCTCCTTCACAGTAATATTTTTAACCCACGAGTAAATTTCAGCTAAATTTTTCAGAGTGATGCGTGCCCACATAATCAAAATGCCACTGGTTTTGTCAGAGGAGAGGACTAAATAGGGCAGATGGGTCACAGAAGTGACCAAAGAAAGGTGAAGTCTGCAGGATGATTGTTGTTAGACAGCAGAGAATCAACATACACAGCTGCTGATGCCTCCATTGCACAGAAATGTTTCAAAACATATTGGTGTTGGTGTCTGTGAAGCTGTGATCAAGCATATGATGAAGTGTATGTTCATATGACGCCACATCTTGCTCTTTAAAAGATGTGTTTTGTAAATAAGTAACAGACAGGAGAGCTGTCTGACTTAATGACCTGTCTGCGTGGTCATGATGTCTTTATTTCTGAAGGACATGGATCCAATAATGTGACTATTCTCAAATCCCAATTCTGTAACTGACACCCAGCTGGTTAAAACTGGAGAGCTGTCCACGGATGGGTTTTATTCCTGACTCATTGGGTATTTGAATTTTGTGGGATTAAACATGGATAAGATCTCAATGTTGTGTTTCCAGTTCCCCATGAATCAGAAAATCTTCAAGGAATGTTTTATTTTTGGTTTTTTTTTAAACAATGACACCAAGTGTTTTGAAAAGGACACACAGTTCCTGTGTCTTGAGCTTTCTGGCTGAAAACTATGTTGTTTCCATTTTCCCTGCTGGTTTTGCTGGTGGCAAAGAAAAACAACTGGAATTTGGGAATCCTCAGCAGCGGAGATCCCAGCAGCCCCACCAGGGCTGGCCCACACTGCTGGGTGTTCTGTCCTGGAGCCACATTTCACCTCTGGGATGGAGAGTTTATGGCAGGAGCAGGGGCAGAGCAGCTGTGGAGCCTGGGGAACCCCTGCCCATGCAGAGGTGCAGCCTCTGGGCTGGGTGCAACCCCCAGAACCCTGAGACTCAGGGCTTGGTGCAGGCACTGAGTGTGTGGGCAGAGCTATAAAATCTCTTCAGAATCAGCTCTTGGGTTGATTGCAGTCACTACACATAATTCCCTGATACCTGAACTGAAGCCCTGAATGCTGGACCAGGCCTTGCAAACCCAAGTGATCAGAAACAAAAGCTCGATGAAGGCTGGAGCACGACTGATTCAACAGGAAACCCTCACCCAGTTTTGTTACCCCCCTGGCTTTCTGCCCACGTGCATCCTGCCAATGCTGCACTAATAAAGCTCCTGTTAGTGTTGTAAATCTGTTTTGCTCTCTTACTGCATATGCTTTGGGAATATCTAGTAATTCGGAGCATCAAGGAAAAAATGTTAATTATTGAGTACAAACTATTTGAGGTGCTATGCTGCCACGAGACCTCCTATCCCAGATTTCTCTGTTTATTACAGGCCTTTTATATCCATAAGTGAGCAACAAGGAGGTGGGTGGGTATTTTGCAACTTACTCTTGGCCAAGATGTTCATCCTCACGTAGTGAAATAATTCTGTTTTCTCCTGATCTCTAAAGGGAGGAGGTACACCTTTTCCAGAGCTTAAAAAAAAAAAAATCACATACAATCTAGCAAAGTCAACCAAGATTTGTAAACTACAGAAGATTAGCAAACCCACCAGTGGGATCCTAGCTGTTTGAATTTCAGCACGCAATCAGGTGTTTTGCTGGGTGAGTGTCTGGAATTCTGACCCAGAGCTGTTCTGGGCAGAGGCTCTGGGGCAATTCCTCTTTCCTTACTGACTTTATTGGTCTGAATGGAGTAAATAAATCTGTCACACAAGCAAGGCCACTCGGTTTAAATCCTTTATGTGGAGTTATAATATGGTGTAAAATCTGCAGAAAACGGCAATTGTTTTGGTTTGAAAATGTTCATGGGTGAGAAGATGTTGTCTGCAAGGAGCTGTGCACTGTGCACAGGTTAGGAGTGAAAGGATGGGCCCATCTGTACATAAATCTGTATCTATATCTGTGCCTATACCTATGGTTACTCAAGGATTCTATTTTCAATCACACCATTATCACTTTGCCCACGGCGAGCCTTGGCTTGGAGAAATGATATTGTGAAAGACCTTATGAAATGCTTCCATCTGTCTCTGAGCCCTGTGATTTTGTCATCACTACAAAATAAATACCAACTCCCCATCAGATCTGGAGTCTTGATTTTGGGAAAGAAATCCTGATATGTGATCAGGTAGCTGAGCAAGCCCTGCTGTTCAGAAGCACCTGACAAAGGGCCAGGGTAGACTTCCCAATCTTGTGTTGTCACAGCCACAGACCTGCCCAGCTCACAGGCTCCCTTCTCACACAGTTTCTCATTTTCTCTTGTGTTCCCATTCATGTAGAATCATGTTTCACTCCAGTCAGTTGGAAACAGCACTGTTGGAAGCAGACCAATGGTTTGTAAGAAGGAATTAATAATTGGCAATTACCTCCCAAGAATGTGACTGTGCATGCTTGCGGACAGCAGTTATAAGAAGCATTATTTGAACATAAATTAATGAATCAAAAAAATTGAAAATCTTGATGGGGAGGGGGGCTCCAACAATCCACTTAAGTGCAGAAATTCTGTTTTCCTGCTGCACACTCACCGTGCCTTTTATTACACTTGGTGTGTTTGTGTGTACATGAGCAAACTTTTAGCACCCCAGAAATCACATGCAAGTCCTGTCACATAGCATTTGATGCTTGAGATGAAAAGCTGGGCCAGAAGTGACACGTTACTCGTTGAGATGAAGGACACGTCACACACAATTTCCTCCTCGTGTCAGGCTGAGTCACTTTGCCCCTCTGCCTGGCATGTGAGACGTGTCAATGGCAGTGGCTCCTGCTTCCTGCACAGCATCTGTCTGTAGCTTGCTGGTTAGATGAGCAAGTCCCCCATCATCCCTGCCAGCTGCCTTCTGTGCTGCTTCAAACTGCTGTGCAACAGGAGGTTGGCTGTGCTATGGGGACACGTGGTGGGCTCTGCTGGTTTGGCTTTGCTGGGCTGGACCTTTGGCATTGCCTGGAGTTCCTCCTCAAGGCTTGCCCTGGATCTGCTGTGGGCTGGGCTGTCTCTCAAGTGTCACAACTTGACACAATTTGGCACAGAAGAAGGATGCTCACACAAATTACACCTAAGTTGTTTTCTGCGTGTTGCTTTTTCTTTATTATAAATGAAATGTCCACTATGTCCAGCAGTGACCGTGGAGTGGAGGAAGAAAAGTGTCCTTCCAACCATGCTGGTCAACCCAACAGCCCATCAATTCTCTCCTCCTCCAGAAAGGAATGCAAAACAATCATTGTTTACATGAAAAGTGCATGAGATACTCCACCACAAAAGGTAAACACAGAAGGCTGAAACAGAACTTTAGAAAAACAGAGAAGAACAGAGGGACACTCAAGCAGGTTACTTTCAGAATAAGGCAGGGATGTGCTCCAGTTTCTCTTTCCTAGCGTGGACAGATGTGAAAATTGCCATGATGCTGAGATGGGGCTTATGAAAAACAAACAGAAATTGGCATCAAACTTGGGCTCGGCAATAATTTTGGGAGTGTAATTTTAATCTAGTCTAATTAGACTAATTTATGTGACTACGGAATTCTCAGCACACGCGTCCAAAGAGCCACGTTTAGGAAAACAGTAGCAAAACTTGCAGTTGTGAGAGCAGATGTAGAGCCACTCCATCTAAATAGGGATAATGGTAGATTCTCAATTTGATATCACTTTTGGAGAAAAAAAAAAAAATGGGATAAACAGCAAGTATACTGGCATAAACCCTTGCATTATGGTTGTCCTTTATGAGGTGAGGCCAAGGATTATCCTTAGATGCAAGCAGGGTATGAGCTGGGTGTCTGTCAGACTCAGCTCTTTCCCAGCATCACTGTGGATGGGGATCAATTACCTGTGTTATTTCTCAGCCCATGAGGCCCAAGATGATATAATGCTCCAGCTGGAGCAGAATTCTCCCCATCCTGCTGTTCTTCACTGCTAGAAAGGTCCTTTGGGAAATGTAATCCAAGAGTCTGAAGTTTTTTGAGCCCTGGGTAAGAGATCCATGAGAGCTCTTACGTATAAAATTTTATTTCCCTGCTCCCAGGTTGGTTCTGAATGTTGTGATTGCACAGGGGCACTACATGGTGTTCCTGGGACAGGTCAGGAAAGATTTGGTAGCAATGTACATCAGTTCAGCTCGAGTTCCTGGTGATAGGAGTTTTGTAGAATCACTCAGAGAGGATGATGGGCATATTTAATAAACCCTGAAATACATAAATAAATAAAAATGATCATCAAAACTGCCTGAAATATTAAAGAACATTGATAAATAAATTACAACATTTTCAACTTGGGCCCCTTTATGAAGGATGTTTTCAAAACAGCTGCAAATAGCTGCAACGATGTTCTGACCCAAGGACTGGTTGGTGGATTTAATCTACAATTTAATTTGCCTCAGGAAAATGTAACAGCAGTGAGAAAGAATTGGTTGATCAACAGGTGACATAATGTTGTATCAATGCTGGTGATCAACCCAATTCTTCACAGGCACATGCATCACTGTAAAACTGGTGAATTCCTTAGCTTCATTTACAAGACCCCTGGTTTGCACAGTCACAAGTGAAAGTCCTAATTTCTTCTCCTGCCCTTGCTCAAAACACCTGCACCTCCCATTCAAGGTTTTGTTGTGCAAGGATTGAAAAGAATCCCCCAGGCTTCGGCCAAGGGAATAAATAACTCTGTCATCTGTGAATATAAGTGAGAAGACAAGATAAAATGTCACCTGGGAATTATTATGCAAAACAGAAGGAGTGCAGAAAGCAAAACAATGTTAAAATTTAATTTGTGTGCTTTAATATTATTGTCTTTTTTGTGTTTTAAAGGCACAGCATAAAAATAAACATGGCAAAAGGATAAATGAATGCAGCATAATTAGCGTGAAAATTACACCTAATTTGTTTTCTGCATATTGCTTTGTCTGTATTATAAATGGCATGTGGCTGCAGGAGAAAGTGAAATAACTCAGAATATCAGATGCTTTTAAGATTGTGCCGTGGGGGCCTTAATGTCTTGCTCCACTCCTGTCTCTAATTTGCTTTTCTCGTGCTGTCAGCAATGTCCCTTGCACAGGAAAGGCTCAGTGCCCCAGCTCAGGGCTCTGCTGGTTTCCAGAGCAGGGTCTGCAGTGAGGAAGAGGAGGTTCAATGTGTGCAAGTCAGGCTCCCTCCCCGTTCCCAGGTGGGAGCTGGGACCAAACCCATTCCTTTGCTTTCTGAGGGGCCAGCAGGCATTCACACACTGGGAGCTGCAGCCAGCCCGTGCTTTCTAAGGAGCTGTGGTGATGTGACCTTTGAGAAAAAAAGCCTGAAATGAAAAATTGGTCAGCTGTCTGATATTTGGGTGCTGTCCAGTGACCCCAAATTGGTGGCTGGGCATGACTCAGGACAGTGTGTCCTTGTCCAAGGTAGTGTGTAGAGGCATGTTTTCATAAACATCAATTTAACCCCAAAAATGATGATTCGCTAGCAGCTCTCTGACACAGGTCAAAATCTAAGGGTCTGTTTTTGTTTTAGCACTCCCTGTTAGAGGGAGTGCACATGGCAGGCTGGGGTGGATTTGGTAGTGAGATACATCAGTTCAGCTTAAGTTCCTTGTGGTGTCAGTCTTGGAGAGTCACCCAGAGAGGGTGATGGACATAAAACTCTCCTAGAGACCTTGAGAAATCACTGAGTCCATCTCTTCTCCCTTAGGCAGAATGAACTATACCTAAAGAATTGTCAAGAGTAATTTATCATTCTAAGCTGTTCTCAAAAAACCTAAAATGATGGCAAGGCTCTAAACCTTACAGTCTAATCCCATTCTTGATATTCTTAGCATTACAACATTTTTCTTATGTTCCAGTTCAATTTTCCCCATAGCATTCTAAGCCCATTGGTCTTGTCCTGTGCACAGTGGGCAAGAATCAATTGGAGCTCTTTCCCATCTTCAGTCTGAGGCTGCTCAAGCTGTCTGCAACATTCATGAACTCTAAGATAATTTTATTCAACATATGCTGATCTCACAGTGCTAGATTTTTAACATGGTGTCTAGACACTCTAGATAATCAGCATTTTTACTTATTGACAGGAATCAAGGAGCCACATAGACATGAGAAGATATTTTATATTTTTTTTAAGCCTGGATTTGAATAATAGCTTGCCCTTGCAAATGGTATTGGGTTAGCTAACATGGATTTCCATGTTTGCTATAATATGGCACTAACCTTGCTGCAGAGATACCTTGTGAGCTCCTGGGGGCTTCCAACGAGGAATCATTTGATGTGGCTGAAAATCTTGTCTTTTTTCTTTGCTTCTTCTCCATCCAAGGCTGGATATCTATTGGAGCAAGCCAGTGGACAATTTTTTAGGTTTTACAGTTGATGTCACCAGCTGGCATTGACTCCATGGAGCAGGAACTAAGCAATGTGATGGAAATGGATTTGAAATCTCAGGAAGACTGTGTGGATGTAGCTTTAGCTTAGCACATTATCCCTTCTTCACTTTCATTAATGATTTCCCTTTTGTTAAATGTGACTAACCTATCTGCTCAGCTCATGAGTGCTCAAAAGTGAGGCCTCAGAGAACTCATTCGTTACAAAAAAATTCAAACTCATTATTTTTAAGGAATTAAGCTGGATAATGAAACGATAATGTCGGTGTTATTATCCTCCAACATCATAATTTTAGAATTGAACATAAAGTCTACTCCAATTAAAATTTTTGCATGGAACATAAAACCAGAATGCTGCGATAGTGGAAACATTTAGACATGCACATAAGCATTTAAAAAAAAAGTTCCCAGGCACAAGAACAAAGCTTTTATTCATTTCAAGGGTAAGTCGGCTGAAGTGATCTTTGTACATTAAAATTACTGGTTGCACATTGTGCTAAAGAGGACACACTCAGCACAGGAGGCTGAGCACAATAAACCAGAGAAAGACCAGGCTCGAAAGAAAATGTAGAAGCATTTTAATAAGAACCACAATTTCTTTATGAGGCCAAAATGCTGAAGAAGTTAGCAGTGGGCTTTCATGCAAATGTTAAATCAGGAACAAAGACTGAGAGGAGAAGCATCTATATATCAATATTGCATACAAATTTCACTCTGTTCTCTGAAGTGTTGCTCGTACTGGCATGGTAAAGACCAACATCATCCCTAAATTACAAACATGAAAGGCTGCATTTCCCACTGAAATAAATAAAGTTTTGTAGCAGAATCCCGGTTCCGATCTCACATTTTTCAAAGGGGAAACAATGAGTAATCCTTGTCCAATTTAATTTCCTTTAATTTCCACGGGAAGAGCGGTCTTACGGAGTAGAACATGTGCGGTTTTTGCCTGCCTTTGAAATAAACCCTTCATTTGCACCTCGTCCGCAGGAAAACCGATCCTCAGGGTGGCATCAGGTTGCCCAGACACTTCATCAAAGTGGGAGCAGAACATCAGTCACCGGCAGGTGAGGGAGAAAGGTGAAAAAATCAACCGAATGAGCAACCCTCCGCTGTGCTCAAGGACAGGATCTGTCTGTCCCTACAGCTCATCCCCCTTCTGTCTGGCACTCAGCAGGATCAAACCCTCTCAGTGCCTTTGATTTATTAAAATATGAATATCGATCTAATACCGATACCCAACTGTGACGGACAAAAGCCTCTCTAACAGTTAAGTTAGAAAGTGTATGTTTATTGACGGCCGGGCAGCTGCGTGGGATAGCTCCCCAATGGGCTCTGCAAAAATCACAGGTAATTCCAAAGCCTTTTACCCACAAAAGTGTTGAATACACAAAATACAAATGCATATTCATACCCCTGTCACCTCCTCTTCTCCGCTTCGCATGCTAATTGACAAAAAGGCCATTAAGCATGCGTAGTTTGTTCTCTGAAATGAGTCGGGGGTCTTATGTGGGGAGTGGTCACCAAAAGGAGGCAGTAAAACCAGTCTGCCTCTTCTAAACTTTCAACCTTTCGATGCATATGTGATAAATGACTCCTTGGAAAACCTGTGTTTTTCCTGTTCCCAGAACTGGTTCTGGAGATAGAGAATTTACAATCACCTTGTGTTTTTTGGGGTCTATTGATCAATTTCCTTGTTTTTCGTTACAGGCCCAGCTTACACAAACATAAAGTTGACAGGCAATGAGTTATTAGATCCGGGATAGCTTATCTAAAATCCGGTCTCTCTTAACCATCCTCCGAATTTTAACTGATTTCAGCAAAGCTTATTTTTTCCCAGCTAAATCAGCAATATAACCTTAGGGGTTTTCTTTTTTAGTCTTCAAAATTAGTGTCTCACCTTTGCCAGGCAGGGATGTTCTGGGAGCAGCCGAGGGAATGTGGCTGCCAGCACAGAAAACCTCCGCAGCAGACGGCTCTCCCAGCAGCTCCTGGATGTGTTATAAAAGCCAGCAGATCAAATCGTAGCTGGCCACTGGACTTTATATCAGAAGGGCAGTGAGTTTGTCTGGCGTGGTCACTTTGGAATATCGGATTCCTCCTTGGTTTCCTGCCTGAGCTGATGGTAACACTGAAGGTGCCTCCCAGGAGCCCCAGCCAGGTACAGGTACAGGGAGAGGTCAGCACCAGCCACAGAACAGCNTTTCCCAGACAGAAGCCCTGGGTGACATTTGAGATGCCTTCTTTGCAGAACCCCGTGGTAGGGGTTGAAGCGCTTGTTGCCAAATTCTCCGAGCACTTTTGTTTTCTAAATGAGCGTTTCCTCCCTGCTTTTTGAGCGTCGTTTGCAACCCTGATGCTGAGCGTTCTTTCTGCCAGCTGAGATCACTGCTGCAGTCCGCCTCAGACAAAGAGAAGCATGTCAGGGAGCACATATTTAAGCGGGTTTTTGCTGTGTTTCAAGTTGCACACGGGGTTGGGGAGCTGGTTGCAGCGTGTAAACAAAAGCTAGAGCAGGATGTTTTGACTTCACTCACTGTGACAGCAGCCAGATACAAAATCCACCTTCAGATGTTGTAGCCCAGAGTAAATAATGAGACTCACCACGAACCTGACATCTATTTTTTCAAGAGCCCTTTTCAAAGAGACAATCGCTCAGACATCTGAGGGTCTGTTTCACCCTAATGTTTGGAATAAATTGGCAGCAGGAGCCGATGGCTTTGACAATTGTTTGTCACAGAGGTGTGCGCTGCATCAGTATTTGTATTAATTAAGCTTTAGATTTCAAAACATCTGAGCACCTGCAGAGGAAATCCCATTAAAAAGAAGTGCAGCTATGCTCCTGACTGGATCTTCAGTGAAAATATCCCTTCCTCCCAGCCCCCCCCACACCTGGTTAATTTTGGTTGCCAGAAAATCCCTGGCATTTTGCACAATCCTAGAACACCTTCGTGGGGATGTTGACATCATTGATGCTGACTTGTTTGGGGCTCATAAAGCCACTGGGAAATAGGGTTGAAAAATCTAATGGACCCCTAAAAGCAAAAGACTCAGAGAAGGAATGATCTGCTTTTCTGCTTTGAGAAAATAAGGTTTGGCAGCGTGCACAGCAGCCAGTGGAAGGCACTGCTGCCTGGATGCTCTCTAACATTTGCTTCTTCAAAGGAGTTTTAGTGTGTGCTCTCTCTCATTGTTTTTGTGCTTTGTTTTTTTTATAATGAAGCTTCTGTACAGTGCAGGAAATCTGTGCAAGAGCTTAGCTCCCCATGACCACAAGAGCAGGACCAAGCTGATTAATTCTGCTTATGCAGAATACTCTCTCAGACTGAAGCTTTTATTCAGGAAAAATGTGTGAGTGTCTGGGTGAGATACAGCCATTTCCCCAAACCCACACTGCCCAGAAGGGTAATTATCCAAAGGACAGGTGTTGGGGTGCCAGTCACACTCCCTTGGCTCCTGAATCCAGACATACAGGGGAGGGTAAGGAAAGAACACAAATATGGAGTGAGAAAATATTTTTTTCAGCTGTTGTCAATAGTACAGCAAACTGAAAAGCCTTTGGCAGAACAGGGTTTGTTATGAGTTTCCAGCTCTGTGTCTCAAGTGCTGTCCAGAGCACAAGAAGAGATGCCTGCCCTTGCCCCAGGAGTGCTCCCTGGGCCAGGGAGGCAGTGGCTGCTGATGGACAGCCAGGGCACAGAGGAGCAGCAAGGATAAACAGGGGTTTCAGCTTTGCAGCCCAGCTGAGAATTCTCTCTGATCTGGTATTAATTGAAAATTCACAGGCAGAGCGGAGTGGCAGAAGCTCCTTTGGCTGCAGCTCTGCCTGCATGAGAGAGGAATTTGGGATTTCTGCAGGGTCAGTGTTGAGGACTTCTCTCTAGCTCAGGGCAGGGATAAATTCTTGTCTTCCCCCTGCAAACCTTGGGGGTTTGTGTTCATGGCAAGTTAAATATGAGTTAACAGCGTGCCCTGGCAGCCAGAAGAATTCACAGTTCTGTGGTTCTGTGCCATTTCCCTTCAGGAGGGCAGGGTGGCTAACTTCCCTGGGCTCTTGTGAGACACTCCAGAGCCCTGTGATCCTTTGTGATCTCTGTCTGTGATCACTCCTCTCTGTCACAGATCACTCCTCTGTGATCTGTGTCCTCTGTGATCCTTGTGCCTGCCTCTTCTTTTAGGACTCTCTGCTCGTGCACCACTCCTCCTTTCATTGGCCTCATCATTCCTTTCATTATCCCCAAATCATTAACCTCTCATGCTACAGAAACTCAATCCTGCCAAGTCACCAGGAAAGGAACCCATGCAACAGACAGAGCAGCCCACAAACAAATCACCTCTGTGATCTTAAAAATAAGCTGCCCTTCCCCTTTCCAAAATAGAGGGGGAAGAACTTGTGTGAGATGTACAGGAAAGACCATTGCTCATGCTGAGAAAGGACTGGAGTTTTCCCTAAAAGCCCCTGCCAGGCTGGGTTGTGAATCCTGGTTTGGGATGCTGCCACCTCTCCCAGTTTGTCAAGGATGAGTGGAATGCAACCCACTCCAAGAAAAGAGAAGCAGCAGTATCTTTTATAGAGGTAGAATAGTGATTTGTCAGAGTTCAAGAAAAGAGATGGACTTTAACAGTGGCTTGACAAGATTCCAGGATGGTACAGGTCTGACTGTGCTTAACTCAGCTTGAACAGAAATTTGGGAACAGGCTGTCATCTCTCCTGTACCTTCCAAAGAGGCAGGCACAAGACCTCCAAAATGGGGAAAACCCACAGGAAAATATTGTGCAAATCCAGTGTCATGCAGCTCCCTACCCCCCTGGGAAATTTCAGCTACACCCTAAATGAAATAACCACACATTTAGCACAACTCACTGCATTTCCTCAAGAGGTAGAGGGCTGAAAAAACCCCACAGAGCCTGAAGTACGTGCTGGCCCTCTGCAGCAGTTCACTGCGTGGCAGAAAAATCTTCATAACTCCTGCTCAGAGTAAATTATTCCCCTGGCCTCGTATTCCTCATCTAAACTGAGCATTAAATTCAGACTGATTTCATCAGCAAATGAAGGAACAAAACAAGAAAAAAAAAATGTCAGAAATGCTACAACAGGCTTAATTTAATTGGATTTTCTGTTCTGAATCAGGAGAATGAAAGAAACATTAGACAGAACATGCCCAAATGTTAAGGCAGCATGAACAGCACCATCTGTCACAATATTTCTCTAGCTATTTTTAATCTCTTACATAGTTAAAATTATGTTTTCTTAGTGAGAGGCATTATTGTAGAACATTTAACTATTATAAACAGACGCTGAAGTATTCATTATCCCCAGGATCCATTAGAAAGAATAAATGACTAGATGAGAGGTGATTGCACACTCTTCATGCCCTGCACCACTCAGTGTCTGATAGAAATGTTGGAATTGTCATTTCAGGTCACACTTGAAGGCCCAGTGAGTTTGTAATCCCTCCTTCAGAGGTTGCTACCCCCGTGTATGTCAGGGAACCTCACGATAAAATATCTTACAGGACTGTTGTGGGTTATGGAAACCAAAAATATGGATTCTATTTCATCTGCTGAAAGATGTTTTTCTTTATCTCTTGTAACTCGGGGGGGAGAGGGGCCGGTGCCTTCTGATAATGGGCCAGCTGTTAAACCAGGTGGGGCAGTGTTTGTTATCTCTGTCACCACCTGTCCTCCCTCCAGGGGGATATTTTCTGCTGATGAGGCATCAAGGCTCACTAAGGGCCTGACACATCCCAGTGTGAGATGCTCCACCCAGTGGGAGGAGCCAACCATTCCTACCTGGATAAAAACTGAGATGCAGGAGCACAAGATATCTGGTTCCTCTGGCTTCCTGGAGGAGGACTGGACCCTTCTCTCTCAGGATCATCTCTGCTCTACCAGAACCACATTTGCCACTCCAGGAGGACTCAGTTTTGGACTGCTTCAAACGCCCTGACCAACAGGGTGTCAGGTTGTATTGTTCCATTTATTTTATTTTACCTTTTTTTCCTCTCTTCTCCTATAAAATTGTATCTCTGACTGGGAGTCTCACTGGTTTTGCTTTCAAACCAGCCCAAGGACAAACTGACTTGGGGGAAAAGATTCTTCTTAAGCCCTAAGTGGTTACCAGTGGCTGAGCTCAAAGAGAATGAGTTATTTCACCCCTCTTCTGTTTCTGTGAGTGTGCAAACCTGCTTAAATCCCACGGAATTTTTGGCTCAAGGGTTCTGAGGGATCTGGCCACCATCAGACTTGTGCAAGGCTCAGGTAGATGCACAGGAACCTGGGTGGGACTGACTCCTGCACTGGGAGGCCAGCCCTGGGCAGCTGTGGGCATTTCTGGCCAAAGCAGCCTCCTCACACCAGTGCTCTGCAGAGGTGTGAGTGCAGACATCAACTGGGGTGGATCAGCACAGCCCCACTGATGCCAGGGATCTGTACCAGCTGAGCATCTGATCTGCTCTGTGCACGTGCAAGGCATCAGTTTCACTTCTGCATTAACACCCTGGTCAGGGATCTGTGGGGGAAACAAACAGTCAACAGAACAGATGTGGAAAGCTGTAAGAGGCTTAGATGGAGATTGTATTCCCAGTGTGTTTCAGGAGTGCCTGTACATTCTGCCTTCAGATTCCATTAGCTGGTGAGTGCCCATCAGCTTGTGGGCACCAAGACTCATCCTGGAGGCTCAGGCCACAGACCCTGCAGGGGAACAGAGCCAGGAAATGAGGAGGCTCCTGAACCTCCAACACCACAGGTGCCTGTGGACAAAAAAAAACAAAATATCATTTAAAAGATTTGGAAGGAGGAGAGAAACAGGTCACCTCCCTGCCTGCCACTGGCACATCACAGGAATCTGTGAGAAGACACATGGAAAACTTAGAGTGGCAAATGGAGCAGTTTAGGGCAGGCTCTCAGCTGCCCTGGGAGGCCACTGGGGGAGAGGTGAATTTTGAGCAGTGTGCAGTTTTAACAAAGGGCAGCAGGGGCCTGGCCCAGCAGCCACTGTTGAGGTCCCACTGCAAGACAGAAGAGCAGATCAGCTGCTCTGAATATTAACAGCCCTGAAAAAGCAGAAGAAATAGGAAAAGGGGAAAAAGCCTGTTCATGATTTAGAAGCCTGTTTTTTTAGGAAAAACGAGGGGTGAAGAATAAACTGGTGTCCATTGTCTCACAATGAAAGTGCTGTGCTTTCCCCCTGCTTATGGCTTGTTCACCTGTTGAAGCCATCAGTTTGAAAAGCAGACCAAACCAGGAGTTGTGTTAATTTGGTCAGCTTTTCCCTGCAGAAAGAAAACAATTTGTCAAATCGTACTCTCACTGCTTTATCATGGTTTATCTCTCATTTCCCAGTTTAGTCTGATGCTGGAGTTTTATCAGAATGTAGCCCATGACAGAAAAAAACCCCAAATCCCCAACCTCCTCCCACACAAAAAAAACCCTAAAACCCTCAAAAAACCACAAAAACCAAACAAACAAAACCCAAAAACCCACAAAAAACCAAAACAAACAAACAAAAACACACCAAAAAAACCTCACCAAACCAAAAATTTTCCTTCCTTATGAAGTCTGGGCATGGTTCATTTAGATGTATTAATTTATGTATGGATAAAGTATATTATCATTATATAAGCATTATCTTTCAATTCCACTGCTCCTCTGTAGCCAGAATGGTCAGTGTCTATAGAGGGACTTGTTAATGTCTTATAAGGGCAATTAATTGTAATAGATTAATATTCAGTACCTTGTGATAGGTACTATTTAAAAAAAAATCTTGACTGCTTAGATTTTGTGGTTGAGTTGTTATTCATGGTGGTAAATTGCAGACAGCTGCTGAAATAATAAATAGATCTGATTCATGTGATTTTCCTTTTTGAATTTTTTTTTTTTTGTTTTTTTGCTTGTATCTTCTACTCAGCTTCTTATTCAGCTTTGGCTGATTTCTGTCTTGTTATCTTGAACTACTAAAATTAGACTTTATTCTTGGATCCCATCAACACAATAGGCAGATGCAGGCCTCTGTGCTGCAAAAATATCTTGGGGCAAGAGATGTTTGGAAAACCAAAGATATGGCACTGCCTCTGGGAGAGGGAAGGTGGCTGCTGTGGGCTGCCAATTGCAGTGGGGGAAACTGAGGCACAGAGAGGGAAGGAGAGCACAGTGGAGGGGTTAACTACAGACCTGCACTGGTGCCTCTGTGCTCCCCCTGCAGTGCTCTCGCCTCTTTTCCTCTCTTCTTGCTTAAAACAGTTCATTTTCATCAGCTGAAGTAGCACAGGAAAGGGATTTTTCTAATAAAAGAGATAATATTCCTTACAATGGAGCAGTCCTTACAAGAAATGGACTAATTTTCAGTGCAGCTGTTCATTAAACAACACTTTCCTTGTCAGCACTGATTGGAGTTCCTTTGTGTTGTGGGAAAACCAGTGACTTGAGGCCTGGAATCCTGTGCTGGGCAGGAGGGAAGAAGGAAAAGAGAGGGTGTTAAATCATAATTGATATGATTTATGGCAATGTTTTTCCACATCATCATTGAACTGCTGTGACATTCAGTCCGTGAAAAAAAAAAAAAAAACCAAAAACCTGTGTGGGTTTTAACACCTGAAGTCATAAACAGAAATGTGGCTTGGCTTGGTACTTCTTTAAATTTTATTTTAGAGCAGGAGAAAGATCAAGCTTGGCAGCACCTGGGAAGAACAATGCTTTTCTTAGCCACACAAAATATATAACAGAGGAAACAGTTGCAGGAACATCCTTGGAAAAGGCCAAGAGCATGATGGAGGGGACTTTATCAGGGGAAAAGAGAGAAATTCCCTCCTCTGCAGTCCATGTTCCTGATCTCTCTGCTGGGATTGCTAACAAGGGTGTTGAATGACTAAGGGCTGCACATTTCTGCCCATCTGTCTGCTGAAAGTATATTAACTCATATTGCATGAGCCACCACACACTCAACAGATGGTAGCAGCTCCCAATCACTTCTAATTTAATTCAGCTTTGGACTGATAACCCCGAGCTCCCATGGAACTGAAAGGGAATCTTTTGTTCTTTGAGCCAATAAGAGTACAAAGCCCTTTAATGTTACCAGTCTTCTGAGCTGTTACCTCTCATAGACTTTCTACCAAACTTTCCTTGTTGGTTTTTTTTTTTTAATTTTTTTTTTTTTCCTCTGGGGGAAAAGAAACACACTGAACCACATTGCACTGCACTGATGGAGATTTAGAAGTGTCAGTGAAATTTTGTGGTAGATTGTAGTTCGTGGTTCGTGCCTGCAATGTTTTGATTTCTCTGAAAAACAGATTTTGATGACAGTTGTAGCTTGAGATGCAAGCACACCACAATAAGGAGGAAAAGGTACATGTTCAGGTTAATACAATTCATGCCTTATTTTTAATTTCATTCCTAAAAGGAAAAATAAAAATGTTTCCTGATGGAATGTTTCTAAATAAAACAGGAAGAACTGGAAAAAAAATTTTTTTAAATACTTGTTATTAATGGGCCTGCCAAGTGGTGAATCATTTGCAGAGTGGAAGGTTAAATACACATAATGTAAGACAGCATCTCTAAAACGTTAGGAGTAGCAAGATTTAAATACTGAGCAACGTTTCTGGTTGTAGCTGGAGCTCAGAAGCATTAAACAACTGCTGAAACTGTTTGACCTCGCTAAGCCTGTAAACAATATGCATTTTTATGTTTAAAAGTGCCACAGCTTCAACCACTGGCGTTAGGGAAGTTTGGCAAGGTGCCTGTAAATGTGAATGTGTTGAGTTTGGCCTTTGCCTCCTTGGGAGTCACTGCTACAATGACTTTCAACTAAGAATGAAGCAGAACAGCTGATAATTTTTGAAATAATTCTTTGTTTGTGCCACTTGCCCTTTCTGAGCCTCCTGTTTTGATGATCCTTTTTTAGATAAGTACAGCCTTATTGCACTGACTGTCTTCCTACACTGTATTCATAATTTTTAAATTGAATGGCTACTAACAGTAGCCCAAAGTTGCAACCCCAGTGTCACCTGGACTAATCCATTAAACCTCCAAGGCTTCTGTGTGGATCTTGTAATTCCTGTTGGTTAGTGTTGAAACACTCAAAGAGCTGTCATTTCAAGCTCTCTTTTCTGGTGTAGCTTAGTGTGATGATTGTGTGCAGTGACTGTCTTTTTGCTGAAGAAAGCAGGGATCACCAGAGCAAAAAGAGTAATTTTATAGAGTTTTCCCTGAATCAAGGCTATTTGAGCCTGAGCTGGAATGATTTGCACCTATTGTGGATGATCATAAAGGGATATTTCCTGCTACTTGCCAATACATTTCATGTGCATATTGCAGCAGCCTATGTGAACTGGAAGGAAGTGGAAAAAACCCACTACAAATAATGTTTCAAAGACATCATTCAGTATTTTTCTATAGAATTGCACAGGAAGTTCATTATCTGACTTAAACCCTTTTTAAAACCTTCTACTTTCCTTGAATCTTGAATTATAGAGAGGCGCCCGGGTTCCTGATTTCATAATTTATCTTACATACCAGTGTCAGTGTGTTGGGAGCAGCCAGAGCTCTGGGGTACCTGGGCACATAGCACTGATAATTTTAGATTTTCTGTGCTGACAAGGCACTGACCCTCAAACAAACCCTGCATTCCACCTGAGGCTGTGGAGAAGGCTCCCAAAATTGAGTGACAGCACTGGGATTGTGGGTGTGTGGTTTGGATAGACATGTGTAACATCACAAGGTGGAAAATTTAGATTTTAAGGTTTTAGGATAGAGTAATATATATAAAGCAAGATGGAGGATTTAGGGCAGAGGCTCAGTTCTCCTTTTTCACCTTCTTCTCCATGGCTCTGGGGGGTGTTTTGTAATTGGGTAAAAAAAATCTGCACTGCAGGCCACGGGTGGTTGGTTATTGGGTTAAAAGTAAAAATAATTCAGGTGTCATTTCACAATTGGACAGTTTGTGCTTAAAAGACCTTGCAAAGAGAGACAGAGCCATTTTCCCATTTTGTTAGCTAGAACTCACAACTAGTGAGACTGTACTATAGATAAGAATTAATAAACATCTGGGTCTGAACACTAAAGCTGCACATCCCGAGCATTTAATCCCAGCTCTGACAGAAGAAAAGAAGATAACAAACCCACAGGCACACGCAGCAGCTGCCCCACGAGCCCCTAGCAGCTGTGCCATGCATTGGCTCTCCCCCAGGCAAGGAGCCCACCCAGCATGCTCTGACATTCAACCTTCTCAGGAAGAAACCTCACAGTTCTTGTTGGTTCTTATATGGAGACCAATCACTGCTGTTTTATTTAATGGTGAAAACCTCAGGTGTGAGTGAGTTTTAGCACAGTGGAATGAATATGGCTTCAAAGAGATGGGAAACAGTGAACCAAATGAGAAGTTAACCCAGTGCAGGAGGACTGACCTTTCTTGATGGGAAAACAAAACCAAAAAAAAAAACAAAACCCAAACCCCAGCCAGGAAATTCTCCAGGAGATGCTTCACTGAGCAACACATAAAAAGGTCATAGCATCACCTGGGAAGGATTTTCCCCTTAGACCTGGTGGAAAGGTTTCAGATACATCCTACCAGGAGAGGCATGTTAGGCAGTGCAGGAGCAGCTCATGTTTGCCATGGCCTGTGCAGGGTTCAGGGGGCAAATGGTGGGGCCTGGAGTCAGCTTGCATAAAATAGTGGGGCTTGAGATCAGTAGAGATCTGTCTGTGCCAGCAGCTGAGGTTGGTTGTTCATTACAAAGACTGTCAAACCAAACATCCCATTAAAAAAAAATATATATATATATAAAAATAATAATAATCAATAATAATATATAAAATAATAATTAAAAATTGCATCCCTTTCTCAGCTGTTTTTACAAACACTTAACAAACTTGCCTTCTATGTAAAACATCAGTAGTGATGTGACAGACATTACATGCAGAACTGTAATGTGTGGGATCTGCCTATCATGGTCTGCAAGGTGATCAAAGAAAACTGAAACTGAAAAAAAAGACCTCGGTGGCTTGCAAGTGTTAACAAAACACTGCTTTCCTTTCAAGAGCACCAGCTGATTTCAAAACAGCAGGTGGAGCTTTGCAGGTGGATCCCTGCTATACAGGAGGGTTGCCAAAAGGATTGCAATCCAAAGTGGGAAATTGGGCAGTGGGAGCACAGGCAAGGATGCGTGACCCTGGTTGTGTTCCAGCTTGGACTGGAGTCACTTGGGCCTTGCCCCAGTGCCAGGGATTACAGATTGCTTCCCACAGAACTCATCAGCTCTGTGGCTTGTGCACAGCCTGAGTTTGTTAATGCCTCCTGTCCCTGCGCTCTGCCTGCCTGCTTGTTCTGTTTCAGGCAAAGTATCAAAGAACAGAGTTCTGCACATAATTGCCTCTGGATGTGCTTCCCTGAGACTCAACTTTTGTGGCAGGTCTGCTTCAGAGGCCATAGATTTTGGTGCAGACTCGTGGCACTGCTGGAATGCAAGTCCAGGGTCAGAGGTGAGGATGTGACAAAGATGATGTCTGTCTGCAGAAGGAAAAAAAAAATAAAAAAATAAATAAGAGGAGCTGGTAAAGTGGAAGGCTTTGGGTAACTACAAATTTTGGATTCCAGACAAAGGTAAACCTCCTACTGGTTCCCAGCCCTCAGTGTTTTGGAACATTTGTGCCATCATCTGTTGAAAAGATTCTGGTTATGTCAGCTTGAGTACAGGATTTGGAGGATATGTTCAGGTTCTGCATGCTGGAATTCACTCCCCTTCCCAAAGTGCCTTTGCTGGAATTCACTCCCCTTCCCAAAGTGCCTTTGCTGGAATTCACTCCCCTTCCCAAAGTGCAGTTATTCAGGAACACAACACAACACACACACACAGAGGGAAAAAAAAAAAAAAAGCTATCTGACACTAATGACCTTACTTTTAATATGCAAAATGTCCAAATAGATGAAGGCAATGTGGGTGGTGACAGGGAAGATGACTACTGGGGGATCTGACACAGAGGTGACCTGTCTGCTCCTCTGACTACTGTGGAGCTAATTAAACACAGCATCCCTAGAAATAAAGTGCTGGAGAGAGGCTGAGTAGTCAGTTGCTCTCACTGCATATGTCACTTGGGATTATGATTATACCCATTGCTAAAAGGCAGTTGAATAAGCAAATGTTGTTGTGCAGGAAGTAGGAAAAAAAAAATTCCATCCATCGTACTCCTCAGTGAGACATGAAATGTATAATTCCAGTAATGAGCACTGGAAGCATGAGCTGTGTTTTAGGCCATTTGGGTTATATTTTAATCCTTCCTTCCCCTGTTCTGTTTAAAGAGAAGGAAAAATGATTTTATGTAACAAATGCATTTTGTTGCTGTAGCAGTGTGTATCTGGGGCTTTAGGCTGAAAACTCTCTGGGTGCTTTAAGGCTTTGGGGCTTTGTTAATTTTGTTCCCAAACTCCTCCATCACTGGCCAAGCTACCTCAGCCCCACACCCTGGGCAGTGCAGATCACCCCACTGAGGGTTCCTGCAGGGAATCTGTTTGAATCAGACAGATTTTGATACATTTTTGCTTTTTTTTTTTCCCACTACCCACTTATTTTTTTCCCCCGGATCTGATGGGACTGCTACAAACCCCCAAACTTTCAGAGCCCTGTGCCCACAGGCTGTAAGGGGCCTGCTGTTGGTGTCACCAGGGGTCTGTGAGGTCACACTCGTGCACCCTCACATCTGGGATGTCCCAAGGGCTTCAGCCCAGGGTGAATGTTCCAGCTGAGGGTGGGGATGGGGCTGGAGATGTGTGAGGGCTTTGGCTTTCCCTGGGCCATGCTGAGGGAGGAAGGAGAGAGGAGAAGCTGCTCCTGGAGATTGCCTCGTGTCTGGGCTCAGCCTTTGGAGCATGCAGGGGGGTCTCTTCATCTTTCCTGTGAGGAAGGTGTGTGGAGCCAGTGCCATGCCAGTGTTTCATCCTGGTTTATTCCCCTGTTGCCCCTGTTTTCAAGACAAACCCCAGGGCTGCTCACTGGCTCTGTTGAGAGTGTACAGGTGTAAGCCAGAGGTGTGCAGCTGGGTGCAGGACTTTGAGCAGCCTGGTTTATTTGTGTGCTCAGAGTCATTGTCACCACCTCACAGAAAAGAGTCAGCTGATGGGGTTGTGCCAGTGTGGGATTTAAAAAGGATGTGTCAGAGATGTCTGCAATGACTGGCATTCAGAAAATCACTCTGAACAAGAGGTTTAGTGGTATTTCAGATTGACCTGGGGTCAGGTACGAGGTTCCCATTAAGCAGTGTCAGCATAGCTGTGGTTCCTTCCCCCTCCCTCTGTATTTCCTTGGTGATATCTGTTCTGGTTTCTGGAAAAATTGTATTTCTATGCCTCCTGGTGAGGCAGGGCACAGGTGAGGCAGGCAGTGGGGGCCAGGCTGATCTGCTCCTCTTGGGTCTCTGGTGCCCTTGCACACCTGTTGAGCTATTCCTGTCTCTGTGTTCTAAAACTGTTCTGAAACTGCCAAAGAAAGGGCCTTCGTGATTGATTCCCTCTCTCTCTCTCTCCACTGGCTGCCATCCTGAGCATGCAGTCTGGCAGCTTTTCAGGACTTCTGCCTGGCCCATGGCTGGAGCTGCCCTAAGTCTTGAGTCTTAGACAAACTGCTGCTCTTTCACAGGCTTTGAAAGCTCCAAGTGAGTGATTCACTGAAAAGGGCTGTTTAATGATTCTGCCAAGTGCAAAAGGGAAGTTGAGAAAGCAGAGAAAAATGAGAGATGTCAGCAAGTATAACTCTCCCCTCACTTCTGCAATGTTGTTTTTTTTCTGACTCTGTGGAGATGAAGATGTCTTTTGTTCATGTCTCAGCATTTATTCCCAAGCCAGTGTCTAAGGAGATCACTGAAGTAACTCTTGAGTGCCACTTTATCCATAGTGGTTGTGTCCCTTAATTCTCTCAATCCAGAGTTCACTATAGTCAGTATTTATCTGTATCTATTTGCATTTACTTTCATTTGTTACAGTATTATACAATTACATTTATTATACCCAGTATTTACCTGTATCTATTTGTATTTACTTACATTTGTTATAGTATTATACAATCCCATTTATTATAGTCAGTATTTATCTGTATCTATTTGTATTTACTTACATTTGTTATAGTATTATACAATCCCATTTATTATAGTCAGTATTTATCTGTATTTGTATTTACTTACATTTGTTATAGCATTATACATTTACATTTATTATACTCAGTATTTATCTGTATTTTTATTTACTTACCTTTGTTATAGTATTATACATTTCCATTTATTATACTCAGTATTTATCTGTATTTTTATTTACTTACCTTTGTTATAGTATTATACATTTACATTTATTATAGCCAGTATTTGTCTGTATTTATTTACCTTTGTAAAACAGCATTTAAACATAATTTGTTGGGTACCTCAGTTAAGCTTCTGACTTTTTGTTATTCAGATTTCATTGTCCTGTCATTGCTGATGTTGCAGCATGACACTTGGTTGGTAACTGATGTTCAGCACTGAGATTGTGTTAACTTTTGGGGATGGGGAGAAGGACAATTAGTTTTAGCACAAAGGGCTATTTGGGACTGAAGCCTTCAAGTCTGACACAGACGGCCAGGAACTATCAGTGTGTTTTACTACGAGTTAATCTTCCCAAGCTACGCTGAAATGAGATTTTTAAAAGAACTTTAAAATGCATTGTAATCTGCTGTTCTGTGGGAGCCCTAGGCAAACACCTCACCACCTGGAAGGATGAGGAAGGGACAGAGGAGAGAGGCTGGGACGTGGCAGGAACTTCACCTGGGGTAAGGGAACAAACAAACAAACAAACAAACAAACCCTTCCTTTGGATTAAATCTGCCCCCTGCTCCTCTCCAAGTGGTTGGTGCAAGGACAGGGATCTTGCTGGTTGTTAGCAGCAGGCAAATCCCTGGTTCCTGCAACATGTGCTTCCCAGTGGGGAGTTAAATTCCTGGTATGCAGCAAAATAAGGTCAATTGCTCAAAAACTGAGCGAGGAGATTTGCTTGTTGCTTTGCTTTTGTATTTGTCAGGAAAATTAAAACATCTTTCAGAGCTAGACTAGAATCGAAGTGTATTAACTTAATTGGCACGTTATGTAGATTAATAAAGTTTAATGCTTGAAGGTTGTGAGTATACTTAGAGTTTATTATGACTGTTAATCAGAATTAAAAAGCTCTGAGGAAATTTCAAAGCCATGAGGACTTCTCTACTCATATAAGCCCTTTGGTATTAACTTACTGCCAATATATCAGCTTGTCATAAAAATGTAAATGAGGAATGTATGGGTACTGAAATAGCCTTTCAGCATTAATTCCTTCTCTGTTTTTGCTGGGGCAGCCTGTTTGCACACTGACTATGCCAGCAGTGGAATGCTTTAATGATTATCTGGGGTTGATTTCTGAGATCCCAAAGTTGTCCCTGGGTGTCCCAGAGCACAGAGAGCAGGTCCTTGGGACTGTTGCTTTGGTTTATTTTCTTTCCTAGCTCTATTTTTAAGAAGATTCAGAGAGGCTGTGGCTGTTTTGAATTTGGCACAGGTACAAAGTGTGGCCTGATGGTTGAAGCTGGAGTTCAGTTATGGGATGAGGAAATGCTAAACCTTTCAGGGCTTTAGGGAAGATGTTTGTTTGTTTTTACAAATCTGCTACCTGGAGTGTCAGGCTCTGTGGTATTGAGAAGTTCTGTTCATGTCTAAATGCAGGATAAAGGAAATATTTTGCTTTGCTCTCTTTGAGTACCCTGTTAGAAACCCATAGTGAGGACACAGGAGTCAAAAGCAGTTTTAGAAGGTTTGATCATAAATGTTTCAAAATATCCAACCTTTTCCAATCCCTTCTTTGATCTCCTAGCTTATAAATTGCAGAATCAACTTTATTTGTGACTAATTCCATAAACCTTGGTGGCATTCTGCCCAAGGGTAAATCATCCCAGGATGTTGAATTACATAGTTTCTAAACAGAGGTGCTTTCTTAGCAAACCTCTAAACTCTGTTAAAAGCAGGGCAGAAGTAAGGGATCCTTGTTGTTTTGTGCTGAAAGTGCAGAAGTAATCTCTAGAGTTCCTCCTCCCTTGCCAGTTTTGTTCCTACTGTGTGTACAGTAAATTTCATAAAATATTAACCGATAGTAAATATTTAATACATAATTTATTTGCATTATATAAGTTCACTCGCCAATATATGAAGTGCTGAATAGCTAGTTATATAAATATTTTAAAGTGACAAATATATAAATATTTAAGTGGCCAATATAAATATTTTAAATGTAGGAACAAGGGCCACATTCTCCCTTTTTTCTCCCTCAGAGTTGAGTAGGTATAATTGCTGACAGCACTTTACTCTGCAACTCTGAGTAAAGTAAAAGCCTCAGACAAAGAAATGTGGTTTTTTTCATTTATGTCGGTAAACTTTGGACTAGGTCAGTAAATACAGTAAATTTCAGTATTTCATAGGGACAAAAAAATTATATTATGGTTTCATGCATTTAATAGGGTCTGGGGAATATTACAAAGAGACAGGGCAAGTATTAGCTTAAATTGAAAATGAAAAAAAATAATTATAAATGAATTGGTTTTAGCTGGTTTCATAGAATTGTAAGGATAATACAAATGAGAAGACTTGGGTGAGGGAATCGGATTTTGCCTGAGAGGAAAGTTCTTTGAAAGTTCTTTTTTCAGTTTTTTTTGTTTTGTTGTTTTTTTTTGTTTGGTTTTTTTTTTGTTTTTTTTTTTTTTTTTTTTTTGTTTTGTGTTTTTTTTTTTTTTTTGTTTTTTTTTTTGTTTGTTTTTTGTTTGTTTTTTGTTTGGTTTGTGTTTGTTTTTTTTTTTTTGTTTTTTTGTTTGTTTTTTGGTTTTTTTTGGTTTTTTTTGTTTGTTTGTTTTTTTTTAACCACGTGGTGGTTTTGCACTGACTGAAGAAGGCTGGGGCAGAAACCAGTTAGTGACTCCTTTGGAGCTGACAGCCTGATTAGCCAGTTAAATATGGATATGTCTCTGGGCTGCCAGAGGTTAAAAATCAGAGGAATCCTGGGAATATTTCTCTTTTTCTTCTGGCCTTGGGAGAGGTAAGCTGGCCTTCACCTGTGGTAAGGCTCCCTCCTCGCCACAGGAAACCACTACAAGCACCTCCCAGCACAAGAACAGGAAAAATGCATTGTCCAGAACAATCTTCCAGCTTTTATTTTTCTGTACAAATAACCCTGCAGGCTGTGGGGGAAGGTGAGCAGCGTTACAAATTACTAAATTTACAAGGAGCCATTCAGTGCTGCATTTACCAAACAAATCTAAAAATTGGAACGTGTCAAGGGGTAGTACACTTGGAAAGAAATGGGATGAATTCCTTTTGGTCAGCCTGATGTGGTTTGATGCTTTGTGTGCCTACATGAAACTTGTCCCCACCAGGAGAAGCTCAGCAGACAGCCTAGGATGCTCAAGAGTGTGAACACTTTAGCAGTTGCACCTAAAATAATCATCTTATGTGCTGAGGAGGAAGTGATTCATGTATTTTTAAATGAGACAAGGCATCTAATCCATCATTTCCTGGAGGAAACAACAAATTCACTTTAGGGAACTGGAGGAACTTGCTCAACAATATAGTTGTTTATAAACGTTGGTGGTGATTGTATTATTTTTCTTTCCTTTTTTTTTTTTTTCCCCATTTTAATGAAAGTTTCTTTTTCAAATAGCGTGATACAGAAAGAATCACACATTATTTGTTTGGGGCTAATTAAAGCCACAATTATATAAGCTGTCAAACAGTTAAAAATTAGGACGTTTCTGCTTGACTTCTTTAAAGATATCTCTTATTAACAAGTCAAAATTCCTGTGCACTGTCCAAGAACAAAACCAATCTGCCCGGAATAACTTATTATTTCTGTATTAATTAAGCCTAATCATCCTGCTAAAAAAAACCCCACACAGATGCTGAAGTTTATCATCAGATCAGCCGACATTTGTTTGCTCTTGTGGCAGGAAAAACTTTTTAAATACATGATGCTGAGCTGTGCTCTCTTTTTGTTTAAGCAGAGGCAAAACCACACACAAAATCAAACTTTCCTGCTTCGGTCTGCACTGGACAGCTCCTGTGAACATCCCAAAGTTTGAAAATGTTGGGAAAGAAAGAAATGCAGAGAGGAAATGTTGTGTTTTGCTCACTGCAAAGCAGGGAAGGGCTGTTTAGTGAAGATGAGTGGTGAAGTGTGTGTGTGTTTGAGGGGAGTGCTGCTGTGGGGTCAGGCAGGGCTTGTGCAGCCACACCACCTCAGAGATCTGCCAGGAGCTGCAGGGAAGGGAGTTTGCCATGTTTGCTGTTAAAAAAGAACTGAATTTAGCTCAAACTGAGCAGTGCATGAGCTCGTGTGTTCAAGGGGTGCTGTGTGCTGGGGAATTGCACAAAGGAGGAGCCCAGATGCCAAAAATCCCTTCACAGCTCCTCAGGACTGACAACTGTCAGGTTTTGAGCAGCCTGTCACTGTTGGACACAAAGAAAGACAAGAGTCTTGCTTAGAAGGCTGATGCTCTCAAGAAGGGGCTGGTTTATTGTCTAAACTTGTTTTATACCTTTTTACAATGTGCCCACTTAAGAGGTGGGATCCCTTGACCCCTTGGTCACATCAAGGGTAAACAAGCAAAGTCCCTCCTTCAGAGAGGAATGTGAAAAACAAGATAGTTTAGAAAATATGACCTTGTGTACCAGTTTTCATCCCTGGGAAAAAAACTTCAGGAAACCTAAACATGACAAGCAGTGACTACACAGCCAAATCCCAGATTTGCAGCCTGGTTAGCTCAGGAGCAGGAGACACCTAAAGGTAATAATGAGTTGAAGCATTCATGATGGGGGTGCACAAAGGGAATACAGACCAGATATGAATATTATTGTTTTCCAACTTCATGTGGATACTTTATGATGGACTGAAGAAGTTAGAAGGATTGTTTTGTTTATTGATATTCCAGAGTAGAATTAGAAAGGGAAAATAATAATTTTACCTCCTGAAATGCAGCACGATTGAGTCAAGCTGGATCAAACTCACTGCACAAATTAACACTCTTCCCTTTGCAAATAACAGACAAATCATGTACCAAATGCTTTGTTGTGAATCCTTGGAAATGACCTGCTCACTCCACTAGTAAATAACAATTGTTCATGATAGTTCCTTGCAAGTATTCAGAAAATAAAGAATGATTGCTTAATTTCGGTGAAAGACATTCCCAGATGCTTTAGTTTTCTATTTTCTCTAAGAGTTATATGATTGTACCGTAGTAACAACTTCAGAAGCTCCTCTTAGAAACATAAATTTACACTGGATAAGGATTTGAGTCAAGTTTACATATTAACAGTGTATTGTGCACTGCTGGCTTGAATTTGCTGGCTCTGTTATATTTGAGCTCCTTTCAATCAAAGGCATGATATAAATTACCTTTCTCTTCCTAGACCCTGTACTTGTCCTGTGTACTTTTTAGTTGATATTGTTTGATTATGCAGATGTTAATTCTATGGTGAAGACAACTGGGCTGGCACAGGTTGTCTTGCAGGAGAGTAAAGGATGTAATCTACTTGTTGAGGGGGAAGGCAAGTTAGATAAGGAAGATAATAGATGTAATTCATCAGATCTGGAGAGATGCCTTTCTAATTACAGCTTGCTTGATTGGAGCTTGTCAAAGCTGATTGCATTTTTTCCTCATAAGTGTTAGTAATTTTTGAAGTTAAATGGACTGCACTCTCACATTTTGAACTTACCCCAGTGGTGGCAGATCCCACAAAGGAAATGTAAGAGCCCTCAACCCAGTGAGATGGTGCCAAGTGCAGGTTGTGCAGTGACCTTCCTGGGGATTGTGCAGCTGCTCAGACTTCACAACATGCCTTAATATCAAATTGAGCCCACGGAGAACTAGGCTGCAAATTAGCCTGAGAGTGAATCAGTGGAGAAAGCTGCTTTCCTTAGCCAAGGAAGTATTTCAAGCTCAAATAGATGCAGTTTCACGAGAGCTGACGAGTATTTCTTGGGTTGCTATTGAAACCACCAAGATCTGTCTTTTGATTGAGGATGCACTTTTAAAATCCAGATTCCACCCATGGGTTAACCACCCAGCATAATTATAAAGTGGGTACTCAAGTATTACAAGGACACACTCATATTTGGGAATGTTTGTGAGACTTTGAGAGACAGAGTTGAGTGTTGTTTAGATTCCTACTTGATAAACAAAAACACTCTCTGTCCTCTAGTGAAAGATCAGGTAGTGGAGCAGCACGAAATACAAATGAAATCTGTGCCTTCAGTGCAGACTTAGAAATACTTTAAATGGAAAAAAAAAGAAGTAAAATTGAAAAGAAGTAAAGGAAAAAGTGAGGGATTCTCTTTGCTGCACTGGAGAGCTCCCTGTTTTTTTTAGCCAGTGCAAAATATCTGTCAAATAACACACCTCAGTCAAATTGCTGTCATTGTTAGATTGCTGCTCTGCAGAGGCTTATGTTCTTAGGTTTGTTATCATTTAGAAAAAAAATGCTATTTCTGAAGTCCAATTTATTGCCAAGTGCTTCAGGGTCCTTTGGGAACAGATCTTTGTTGTACCAAAGCACTGCATGTATGTGCTTTAGGGAGGGGTGTTGGGTTGTTGATAGGAAGGCAATAAGAGCTGCTCGAGGGAACCAAGCCACAGCAAAATTAAGCTCCCTTGGAAACAGCTGGTGGAGATAACTTCAGATTTCTCTTTAGCCCCTTCCTGTATGAACTGGTTATTCTCCCACTTCAGGGACAACTGGCAATAAACTTTTAGCAGCAAAATGAAAAGATGAAGAGGATGGAGCATCAGATGAGTGTTGCTGTGCTGGTGCTGCAAAGATGCCTTTTTTACTCCAGAACTTTTCTGTGGAGGTTTGCAAGTTTGACTTGTACAAAAGTCTGAGAAGGATCTTTTATTTGACAGCAGCTGAGTAAGTTCAGAAGTATAAACTCCAGAGATGATAACTTATTGTGCTTGCATCTTGTTTAGCAAGATTTGTTTTTTACAGCAACTGACGTGAGACCTGATGAGGAATGAGGCTCCTCCACAGCCTGTGTTTCCCACCAGCTCAGATGCCAAACGCTTCACAAAAATACAAGTTGTACCCAGTGACTATCACTGACTCGCTGTCACTTTGATGGGGCCAATTCACTTTGATGTTTCACTCTGGTGCTTTTTTTAAAAGGGAAGGTGTCCTATGAAATGTGAGAACTGGGCAATGGGAAGTTTTGGGCACTTCATTCTCTCAGGCCCTGCTGTAAATCATTATTTAGCAATTGTCTTTGACAGAGATGTTTTTATTTGCTAACTTGCCTTAACTCACTCTGCGCTAGAGGTGTGCCTCTGGCTGAGTTGTTACAGAAAGTGTCTGACAAGCTCCAGGTGTTTCTGAAGATGAAGTTAGGAAAATTTAGTAGCTTATGAAGCCATGAAAACCATATTTAACATAATATAGCTTTTACTTTTACTTTGTGAGAGAAAGGAAGCAGTTGATGAAGGTTCGGATGCACATGTCTGTTGAAATTTCTCTGAAACGTGGCCTTTAACTCAAAACCAAAGGGTCCTTTCAAGGAAAAAGTGTTGTTGTGTAATTAATTACACAGTCTCTCATAGTGGGTGCTCCCCCACTTGTCATTGTAACAACAATGCTCACAGGATGAAGGGGACAATAATGCACATTAGGAAGATGAAAAGAAGATTCATAGTTTTTATGCAGGTTACACAGTTTGCAGTTGAAAAGCTGGCCTGAGAGCCTGGAGGTATTTCTTCTGCTTAGCAAAGATAAAAATTGAAAAGTTACCCATAAAATGGAATTACTGACTTCTCATGTATTTCTCAATTTCTGTCTTTTTTCGTGCTAAGAACTAAAAAATAAACTAAGAATGGAAGAGGAAGAAGTCGTAAAAACTTAAAATGGAAACAGGAGAAACGGGGAGAAAAATCAGCTTGCTCTCTCTTGAACTCTGATTCTGTAATCCTTTACAGTTTGAATATTATCTGCAGCTTTCAGTCACCTGGGTCTCTTGATTATTGATCATGGGGCCAGACTGCATAATCACACCAGTAAAAGAAGTATTTATACTTAATAAATTTAACTTTCATTGGAAGAAGAGGCTGTGGCAGCTGCGAGTAGCTGCTAATTTTATCCAGCCCCCAGTAGATGGAAATATTGCCACAATGTTAGTGATTTCAGCATCATGAAGTTCCTCTGTTTCGGGGCCTTCATGATTCCAAGGTCTGTTGCTGTTTTTTGATGCTCAGCTCTGTGGATGAACTTGGGCTTCTCTGCAGCTCTGTGAGTGCCTGGCCACACAATGAGTGTCTTGATTCCTCCAGAAAATGAAAAAAAAAAGCCTGATCTGCCTTGAGCCAGGGGTACCCAGGCTCATTTTAACTGCTGCCTCCTTTCTTGTGTCTTGTTCCCTGATGCATTTTCCCTCTGTGCAATCAGAGCAAGTGTCTGATTTTTGGGAGTAAGGGGTGGGATCAGCCAGGCAAGTCTGCAATTTCTTACAACGGTGTCCAGTCCTTGGATTGTTGAAGGAGACAGGAGTAATGGGAGATAAACAAGTTGTTTATCTTGTTCTCAGTTATATGTAGATTCATTTTAAGTAGAGTTTACTTAGAGGCACTGTTCACCTCTGGGAAGAAAGCAAAATCTTTGCACACAATACTGCATGCAGAGGAGGTTTGGTCAAGGACTTCAATTTTGTAATCCTGTCAAAATCAAAGCTTCCCCAGGAAGAAGGGGAGAAAAAAAAAAAAAAAAAACCCAGTTGGTTGTGCCTCTATGCCACAGTTATGTGAGGGGAGTAGAATAGCAAGTGATTGGACAAAACAGTGCTGCAAGCTCAGGAGAAAAACATATGCATATCTTAAGAAAAAATAGAAAATTATGCATGCTTCCCCTGCTGGCTTTATGTGTTATCAAGAGGCACCTTAAGCAAGGTGAAATTTGTCCTTTCTTGTGGACTACAACCAAGGAGAGCTAATTATCAGGACAAGTTTTCTCCTGTGGACTCCCAATCAGTCTTTAGGCCAGAATAAACGATAATGGAAAGTGTGGTTGTTAAGTCTAATGCATGGTTTCTGGAGAATAAATCTGAGAGGTCATTCAATGGGGTATTATCATAGAGGAGCTTTGAAGCCTGCAGATTGTGATTTGGTTAATAAAATATGCTGAATATTTAACAAATTTGCATCATGCACGCTTCCCTTATCGCTGTTGAATCATTAAATGAGAAAATGTAACTCCCAAGGAACTTTAAGATGAGGGTAGAAGTGAAACTCTCCCTTCCACAAAGCCAATCTGTTTCTGTTGAAAAAGGAAACGACAGCAGATAAGAACACACACACACACACAAAAAAAGTCCTCAAAGCCTAATTAAAGAGCTTTGCAGGCAGGGAGTGCTGCTAAAGCATTTTTCCTGCAGGATTTGGGGACAGGGAGAGCACAACGGTGGCTGAGTTCAGAGAAGAGCCAGAGGGTGCTGCAGGCTCTGCCCTGGCTCTGCCACGGGTGGTTCCTGCCTTTTGTTTTTGGTGCCTCCTGCTGAACCTGCACACCTGAGGTCAGGAGGGGCTGCAGAGGCTGTTTAGGGAGCTCATCCTCTGCCAGATCAACTGGAAAATAGAGCAGAAGAGGTGGGGTTTGGGAGATGAGGGTGTGGTGGGGTGAAAAGAGTGATGTGAGAAAGGATAAGTCTTACCCAGCCTCTGCACTTCAAGACTGGCTTTGGTTGTTGTTGGATTTTTTTTTGTTTGCTTTGGTTTTTGGTTTTTTTTTGGGGGGAGGGTTTGTTTTGGTATTTTTTGTTGTTGTTGTTTTTTGTTTTTTTAAGGTTGTTAAATCTTTGTCTCAAATGTTTGGACTTTTTTTTGTTGATTTTTTTGTTTTGTTTTGTTTTGTTTTGTTTTTTCGTTTTTTTGTTTTCAAGAAACCTGGGATGAGCTTCCACAAGCTTCATAAGCCAGCCATTGAATTCCTTTCTAGTGTTATTGATTGTTAGGTGCTTAATTTTAAACCTCCTTGCTGCCTAGATAAATGCACTGCATCTGACCATGAAAATCAGTTCATCACCTCACTCACAGAAGTTTAGAAGGGAGTGTTCTTCATTCTTCATGTCCTTCCTTGCATGCCAGCAGGTTCTCCTTATCTAATGACTCTTCCTGTTCCCCTGTGGGCAGTTTCCTACATATTTTTGGAAGGGTCCTGCCCTTTGAAAGGAATATCTTGAATTGAAATTAGGGTTCAAAGAGATTGAGGGTTTTTGTTAAATTTCAGACATATGCTCTTGTGAATGCCTTTGAAAATTTGAGTCCAGTGGCACACAGAATCCAAAGCATCTCCTCTACCAAGCTGCCTGGTGTAAGTTATTTTAATGGGCTTTAGTATGTAGTAGAGTAGAAAAGAATTTGTCTACTGTGAGTCAGTAATACAATTTTTTTTTAATCTATGGATTAATGCTTAAGTATTTATATATAAAAAAACCCCATTTGTTGTCTTGTTTCCTTCCCTCCTTTGACAAAAAGTGAATGTGTCACAACTCCCTCTGATTTTACAGAGGTGTTGGGAGGAGAAGCAAACATTTTTCTTTGCTGGAGGGAGAAAGCTTTAGAACACTTTTAAAAAAATCATTTCAACTAGAAAAGTTTGTTAAAGAAAAGGGATTATATTTAACCCATAGTTTTTCTTTTAGCAAAGGATTAATTAAGAAACAATGTAGGGAGGAAGCATTAATTTAAAATTAAGGTCCTTCACCTAAATTTAGAAAAATTACAGGTTTTATTCTTGAGTTTTTCTAAGAGTGTGGTGTGATTTGAGGGGCGAGTTTTTATGCCTCTCTTTTCCCACTGTGAAAATGACTGTATCCCTGTAAATGGATTTTATGAAATAATTTTCAGCTTCTTTTGGAAGGGACTTTTGATTTGAAGCATATTCTTAGAGCAGCTCTTTTTGAAACACAAACTTGGTCACCAAGAGCCAAGGTGAGCCAAAGAATGTAGCATTGGCTGGATTGTGGCATGCAACTTAAGTTTTTTGTTATTTGTCAAATAGTTTCTGGTGCACTGAAGTGTGTTAAAGGAAGGGTTGGTAAATTCCTGGGGAATTCTAGCTGGCTGGAAGTGGAATTATTTAGCTCTTTTGTTTTAATGACTGTGAGAAAGTGAATTTAGGTGGGTGTTGTCTTTTGAGTTGCAAAGGGAGGCCTTCAAAACTTGGCCAAAAGTTTTGAAGCTGAAGAATCTCTGTAGGTCCAGGGAGAGCAGTCAGAGCTGAGCTACCCTGCCAGCTGAAACATTTCTGTAGCCTTGCCTGCTACAGTCTGTGCTGGAGCAATGAAAATAATGTTAAAGTGTTATGTGCAGAGTGCAGACTTCTTGTTGTAGGCCATATCAGATGAGAGTTCATTCATGGTTCAGTTCTTGATCTATTTCCTTTTGATGTCTGTCTTGGTTTGGACAGACAGGTGTCTGCCAGGCAAAGCTGGAGTTTCCCTTGGAATGGGGAATCTAAACCCCTCACTCCCCACCAAATTATAATTTTGCAATCAAGGGCCTTCAGGCAGAGATTTGGGAATAGGAATAACAGTTCTTTACTGGGAATATTAACAATACAAATGTAGTAGAANAAATGAAATAGAACACACACCCCTGGCTTCACAACCCAAGACAATGTCAAAGTTCAATTTTTGTCAAGGGAATATGAAACCACTGCCACTGCTTCACTTGATACTTCCCTTGATCTCTAGCATCTTGTTGCAAATGCAGATCCTTGGCAGACATGACTGGCATTGAATGAGTGAAATACATCCCATCTGTGTGTTGGGATGTCGTGGCGACAAGAAAATGGCAAAGTTTGGACACAGGGTTTGTACTGCCTTTAAAGGCAACTTAAGAGCTCTCTCTGGAGTTTTAGTGAATTTTCCCCAACAGCATATTGCCAGCTGGGGGAAATCTTCCACTAGTGTCAATGTTTTACACTGTATTAAAAAAAAAAAAAAAATAAAAATAATTCAGTGTATCTTTGAGGTGGGGACCCGGCCTGATACAGATTTTGCTGGCAGTATCATTGCTACTAAGTTTTCCTACATTTTCCCTCTACTTCATCTTCTTTTAGAGCATTTTGGAACCTGAACTGTTTGGAGCATTGTTTGGCTTTCTCAGGTGGACTTGGGAAGACCACAGAACCAGGGTAGCTGTGAACCACAGTGAAGAGAGGTACTGGGAATGAAGTCACACTGAGAGCTGTTGTTCTTGCTCTGATTTAGGGAGGGAGAGCACAAGGGGGAAATGGCTTTGAACTGGAAAAAAGCTGGTTTGGATTAGACATTAGGAAAAAAAATATTTTCTTTGGGAGTGATGAGGAAGTGGAAGAGTTTGACAGAAAAGTTCTGGCCTTCCCATCCCTGCAAGTGTTCCAGGCCAGGTTGGATGGGGTTTGAGCCACCTGGTCTAGAGGAAGAAGAAGGATGCAACTAGGATGCAATATCTTTGGCAGGAGGATGCAACTAGGTGAACTTTAACTAGGTGCCTTCCAACCCAAACCATTCTGTGATTCTATGATTTTGCTATTTCCAGACTGAAATCTTTTCGAATCCACAGATACTAAAATAATCAGCAGATAAAAAAGGACATCGCTTTTCTTGCAAATATCACAAAATATTAATTATTACACTTCTTTCTATTTCGTAGGCCAAGCAGCACTTTGCTAAGGGAGGGAAAAGTCTCCTGAAGGGAGAAATAATATTTTTTTTTTTTTGAGATAAAGTGTATGGCTGTTAGGCACAGATGATGTGGATATTTATGCTAATGGTGCTTGAGTTCTTGGGGTATGTGTACTGTGGTTGTCAATGGCAACTCAGCACTAGGTTCTGTGGGTAATTGCAGCTGGTACCGTGTCTGACTGGTAAAAGCAGTATCATGGCTCTGCAGATAGAAAAAGTGACTAATAGTGGGGTTTTTAATGCCTCCCACTGCAAAACAGTGTGTCATTACAGCACTTTCTAAATATGTCTCATCATGCATTTATCTTTTCCTGTGCTGATTGACTCCTTTTCTCCCGAGATGTATATTTAAATGTCATTTCATCTTTCAGTGGCAGGAATGTTGGTAGTTTATCCTAGAAGGAAAGTGACATCGAGCAATATTTTGAACAGAAAAGGTAGAGGAATTTCAAGTCAGTTTTGCTTCTGTGTTGGCAAATGCCAGTCCTGGTATTATCTGTAATTTTTTAGTGAAAGGAAATGACATTGATGTGAGGGGATATTTGGAGAATATAGGCAGATTTTCCCATAAATTTGTTTACAATTGTCAAGGTAATGCACTATTGCACTCCAAATGGTTGCTTTGCCATTTTTTTTTCTTTACTCTGGCTGCAGAAAATATTTAATGTGCTTGGAAAGGAAAAAAGCTGAGCGCACCATTATGCCTGAACACCAGATACATTCAATAACAGATGGCTATGCATGTTGAATGTTGTTTTAAGCTATAATTGGATGCTTATGTAAGTATGCTTAGTCAAATATGTGTAATTAAGCTATCTTGTTAGGCAGCCTAATGTACAGGGCAGGCCAGGTCTCAAAGATGTCAGAAGTAATGGTTATACTGGACTTGTTCTGTTGAAACACTTACCTAAACAAAACCCAAATAGGAGCATCTGCTGTTTTCAGTTATTGCTGTTTACTGCAAGGCCCTCAAAATCAGATGAAGATGAAAATTAAATGACATAAAATGCCATGGGAGGTTTGTCTGCTCTATTTTTAAACCTCAAACCATGGTATGTCTGAGAGAGGGAACAGGACTCAGAAGTGACTTTTATTCTTAACGCAGCTGGCAGCTGCCTTATTGCAGTGAGGTGTAGTGGAAGTGCAGAAATTCCTAGCTGAGGACAGCAAGTTGGTGGACACTAAGCAGAGCCTTGAAAATTGATATGGTTCTCTGAAATCCATTCTGATCCTGGGTTCACTGTGGACTTCAGGAAAACTACATTGTCAATGAGCACAAGGTGTCCCTGCTTTTTGATGACCAAAAACCCCAAGCTGCAGAAATACCAATGTGCTGTGCTCATCTGCTCTTGCTGTGATGTGGAAGGAATGTTTTCCCCATGAGATAAAATGTTTTTTGATGCCCAGAGTTGACAAGAGTACTGGGACATCTTTTGTTTGGTCACCTATGAGGTGGCCTGGCTTATAAATATTTAGCATCAGGATTTTTTTTCCCCTCTTAATTATTCTGTTAATTTACCACTGCTCCTATGCTTGTAGAGAAAGCCTTCATTCTCCTCTCATCTTGTGAAAATAGAGAAAAGCAGCAATTTTGGAAGAGATCCTCATGTTCAAACCAAGTATAATTAGTTGCTATATTAATATGGAACTTGGCTTAGGCCTTTAAATTAATCCAAAGTGCTGAACTTGTCAAAACCATGAAAAATATGTTCTGTACTTATATTTCTGTTACAATCACTTCAAAATGTGATTTTTAGTGATTAATATATATATTTTATGGGCTTGCCCAGAAAACAACATCTACACACATAGGCCAAGGTGTTTTCCATCACACAGTTAAGGTTAAACACCTCTATTACCATCTCTGTGACATTTGGAGAAGTGTGAATCAGGACCTGTATTTCAGGTTTAAACCAGGAGGATTACTGCTTTGGATGCTGGCATGTTTTCTGTGCACAAATCCTACCAACTTTTAACAGAAGCCCTCTCCTGGCAGAACATTTTTGATAATACCAATATTTGATATTCCCTTCAGACACTTTCCTTCAGCAAGGTGGGTTAGCAGGAGGCACAGTGATCACCCATTCTTTTTCTTCTGGCTGTGATCCCTAAAAGAACATTTGCTGGTGCTCTACCCATGGGTGGATTCTCTGCTCTAGGTACCCAACAGAATCTTTGCTTTTGGCTCTGTACCTACTCCCCAGAGAAATGAAGGATTACATCTAGCTCCTATGTTTTTGTCTCCTTGGAAGGTTTTGCTGTCTGTTCAGAGCTGCGTGGCCTGAGATTTGTGTTGTTTTCCCCAGGAGCTGCATGAGGATGATACTGTACTTCTGAATTATTTCTGAGAGGGACATGCTTCCTAATTAAGTGCTTTAAGCTCAGGCTTTCCAAGTATCTTGTTGCATCCAGTCTGGAGTCTTGAGCAGTCACAAGGTGATCTGAAGTTGCTGGGCAACCAGGAAATGCAGTAAATATGGAAAATATCAGTATTTTCCCCCATAATTATTCCCACGCCTCTATAAATTCTGACATATGGATTACTCTTGTTTTCTGTGCATCATCAGTAAGTTTAAAATGTCAGGGCTTTTTTAAAAATTGATTTGATTTCCCTTCAAATGAAAAGACAACATATGTACCATTTTAATTGTTGTCACATTTAGGCTGCAGAACAGAATTGGCTAGAAAATCATTTGGAGCTTTAACCCTTGATCCTACTAATTTCAATCATCTTACCTTCCATATCTATCAGTTTTCAGGGAATATTGCTTGATACAAATGCTAAGCTGTACCTAGAATTTTGTTTCTCTATTTATAAGGTGGATGTTTCATGTCACCTTAACTCTGTGGCAAGGGGTAAGGAAAAATGAAGCCCTGCAGTGCTGCTTACAATGGAGTGTTGACACTTGGCAGTGGTAATGAATTGATTCCATACAGATCAGTCCTTCCTTTAGAAGTTTATCTGTGTGTTCTGAGCAAGAAGACCAGGTACCAATATTTCCCTGTTACTTCCACAATATCCTGAGTTGTAAGGGACCCAGGAGGATGATAGAAGCTGTTGCTCACGACATAAAGAATTCACACCCACACCTTGCGATGCCTGAGGCAGGAAAGAGGAGGATTTATTTACAGAATCAACATTTATCCAACTCCAGCAGTGACCATAGATTGGAGGAATAAAATCTTCCTCTCCAGCCATACTGGACAACCCAACAGTCCATCAACAGTCTCCTCCTTATGAAAAGAATGTAAACATTGCTAGATTTTACAATAACAAGAAGCTTATTTACATGAAAGTGTATCTGACTCCAGAACACAGAAGCCTAAAAATGAGGCTTTACCAAACTCCTTAAAGGGGACAGAGGAGAACGGCAAAACCCCAGACAACAGAAGCTGAACTCCTGGCCCTCTGAGGAGCACCCCTACAATCTCACCCTGTGGCTGAGAGAATTGTCCAAGCACTCCTGGCACTGTCAGGGGGCTGGAGTCTCTTCCAGTGTCCAAAAACCCCCTCTGTGTGGAGAACTTTTTTCTAACATCTAGCCTAAACTTCACTTTCCTAACTAAACTTTCCTAACATCCTGCCTGGACTTCACCCCATTCCCTCGTGTGCTGGTCATGAGAGTGAGGAGCTCCGTGCCTGCCCTCAGCTGCTCCTCTGCAGGCCTCTCCTGCAGGCCCTGCACCACCTTTGGGTGCTTTTTAACAGCTTTACACCTTTTTCACAATCCCAAAGCTCAGCTGCTCCAGGCACACCCTCAAAGCCCTTCAGGCCCTGCTGCAGCCTTAAGAGAGACAGCAGCAGGTCCCACCCTGGAGACGGTGCACCCGACCCCTGCAGCCAGATTGCTGAAAAAGGTGTGAAAGTAAAAATTTGGGGTCCTTTTGGCCTGACTGGGGAGCAGAAATTTCTTGTGTGAGCGCACAGGTCGTTTGCTGAGAACTTTGTTTTTCAATTTGCACTTGGGACCAGGTGAGCTCTGAAGCAGCCCTGAGCTTTCACTGAAGCGTAAGGCACTGGAAAGGATTTTCAGTCTTTGCTTTCTGCACTGGTTTGAATCCATCCTGAATCTTTTTTTTGAAGGAAATTCAGATATTTAAATTTTTTTTTTTTTTTGTTTTT
>VWYO01021025.1:3271-18181 GCA_013400275.1 Rhadina sibilatrix | reverse complement strand
AGAGATACTTTTAAATTATTCAAGTTCAGCTACTTATGTACCCATGAAAATGCAAATGCAGCCCCAGGAAGTATCAGCCCTGTAGGTTTTCCTTTACAAAAGTGTGACATAAGCACTGAGCAGCCATTTCAGGGGCGTCCTTTAGAGTGAAAAAAGCATAAAGTAGAATTGAGAGAAAGGTGGGCAAGGACCAATTTCATTTACAGGGAGACCAATGGCTTTCCTTTCTAGAGCAGGAAAAGCAAAGCACGGAGGTGGATTTGTTTTTATATGTATCTATATTTAAGTATGACATAAAAACCCCCCCAAATCCTGTTTATTTAACTAGCAACCAACACTGACACCAGCTTGTCATACATTACAAAATGAGCTCAGAAGCTAACAAAAATTCTGCTCCAGCTAGGAGATCCATGCTGCAGCTCGCTGGCACTCTTCAAACTGTATTTCTTTCAGAGTGGCATTGAGGCCAAAGAGCCAAATATTAGCACATTATCAGGAAATGTTACAGGGATGTCAGCCTGGTACCTAATTACCAAGGGATGTCAAGCAGGAGGGAGCTGCCTCGCCTTAAGCTCCATCCTTTTGTACATAAAAGCATTTGTAACTGGGCAGATGAAGTGCTTTGTGTACAGAGTAAAGGCTGTTCTGTGTTTTCTAAGAATATGAAAGCATTTCTTGTGCTCTAGAACTGGAAGCCCCCGAGGAGAGTTGGTCGCCGTTGGGTAAACCAGCCTGCAAAGTTTGATGAAAATGTTTTGGTCAAGGCTGTGACACTTCAGCCTTTCCTTTTCAATAGGCAGTAATATGTTAGGAGTTGTCCTAGCATCTTGGCCATCTTATTTCTGCCAAGGTTTTGTAAAATTATCAGCTGCTCCAAAGCGTGGGTGAAAACCTGTCCATTTCATCACTGTCTTCAGGTTTGGTGTCAGTTTCTGCTTCTTGCAAAGGGAATATTCAGTTTTGTACGTGGTGAGGTTTTTCTTTGCAAAAGTGTAAAAAAAGACCTTTTAAAGGCTAAAGTGTTTCACATTTTTCTTGGTTGTTATAGATATCCTTCTTCCAGAAGTTTGAGCTCTTCAGCTTGAGGAGCTTTGGTTTTTATAGAAACTACTCAGGAAAGCTTTAAAAGCATTCTGAGCTATCACTGGATATATTATTTTGTGTATTTTTTTTGTTATTTTAGGTCTGCTGAAGACTTATGAGCATCTTATAAAGGGCTAAAGGATAAGCTGACTTTCCTGTAAAATAACTTTTATTATTGCTTACCTCTTTCTGCAGAAAGCTTAGTAATTTGTCAGAGCCAGTTGCATTTTTCAGCTGATGCTCTTTCTGTTCTGGCACCTTTATTGAGAATTTTCAGGTGACAACCAGAAAGACAAAAATCTTTACACACAGACTCAATTTCAGGATGCTTGAAGGAAATAGAATATGCATGTTAATGAACTAGTGATGTCAGGAAATTCTGATAAGGGTTTAGTGAATTCAGGCCTCCTGGATGGATCTAAATTTAAATAGAAATTTGATCAAACCAGAAGTAATTATAAAGCTGAAATGATTCAGCTGATGTTGATAGCAACTCATTTGGTGTCAAATCATTAAAGAGAGCTCTGTTTCTTTCAAACTGTAAAGACTTCACTGATAAATAGCAGTTATCCAAAACAATTGCTATTTTTATTTGTTATTATATCTAGAGTAAGGCAAACTTAGCCGGATATAAACTTGTAGGAGCAGCCCTGGTGAAGAGGAGCTAGACTGAACACATTTCATGTTTGATACAGTGGAAAGTGGGCCCAATGGCCAAAATTCTCTCCTGTTTTATCCACTGTGAAAGAAATACTTATCTGAGGTTTGGACAGTGAGTATTGACTCAGGATTCCAATTACATCTGTGGATCAATTACAGACTTTCTGTGCTGCTGCAGCAAGTAATTTAAGTGACACTTCCCTTCAGCTTCTCCTGTATATAATGCTTTGCTGAGGCATTGCAAAGATGAAATCCACTACTAATTTGTGAGCTGCATTGATTCTGCAGTGTGAGGGCCATGTTATCCCATAAATGAGTTGTTGGAAATCTAATTATATAAAATTATATAAATGTAATTACGTATTATCCAATTACATTTTCCTGAAGAACTTCGCAAAGACAAACTCCTAGTCTCAGAAATTAAACATGTGTGCTGGGTGAAGGAGAGATGAGACTGAGAGCCAGCATTGAGCTGGGGTAAAAATCATTTGGTGTATTCCTTAGAGAAATGCACGTTTCTTTTAACTCCAAAGAAATGTGAAGCATAGCCTGCAAATTCAGCGTGTTTTACTCAGAAGTTCTCCTTTGAAGACATGCTCCTGTTTAAAAATGGAGTGACTAATAGATGCTTTAATGAAATATGCCTGAGGATATTTTCTTGGCTTTCATTTTCCGCGTTGAATGGCTGCTCTCCACCACTGAAGTGCTTTGAGTGGTGTCTCAGTCACTGGATATCTAGAAATGGTGGAGACAACAGCCACGTTTCTGTAGATAAGGACACGCTTTTAGGCCTTCCTAACGTGTTGCCAGTATTAGTTTGTGATTTCTGAGGTAGAAATCTGTAGCTCTATGAATTTCATGAGCCAGTGCTTGTAGTAAAACACAAAAAAAAAAATCTATAACATTTTCCCTGCTACCATTTGGGTGTGAAAAATATTCTTGGCTCTTCTACTTTTTTTTTCTTCTTTTCCCATAATGTTGTGTGGTCTTATTTTTTGAAGACTGAGTATCTTTTCTGTTTTGCAGCTTGGTAGTTAAATGCTTAATCAAGCTCTAAACCAAATTGTGGTTTGTTTCTCAGTGTGGGTTACCAACAGCTTTAAGTTGCAAAGAAAATATGTTGTAGGCTCATAAGGAATGCTTGTGATCCAATAATACCCCAATTATTAAGATGTTACAGAACATTCTGCTGATTGCCTGTTCATAGTCATAAAAAGGTTTGGGTTGGACTGAGGAGGTGCCCTGAACTACTTGCAGCTCCAGTGTTACATTATTTTACCTGTTACCTGCAGTTATGAGTTCAGCCAGAAGGTGCAGAGCTGTGTGCTGTAAATGTTTAAAATCATCTTCAGTCACCCAGGGATGCACTTAAAAATAATGGTTAGTTCTTACAACACCTAGGAGGGGGCTTAAACTTGGGTATTGGGCATTAGTTGGAGGTTTTTCTTATTGCAAATAGCACCACTGGACTGACACCTTTAAACATAAAAATAATCTTCTGATTTGGGGACTCAGAGAAATAGGTCCCATGTATGGAGCACACACTGCATGGAATAAATTCTATAAAAGAAGAACCATTTTTTTTTTTTTTGTTTATTAGCATGTTAAATGTTACAGCATGGCAGAGAACAGATTTTGAGGCCTGCTGGTCTCCTCTTCTGCCATAAGGCAGGATAAGTTGTCCTATTAATTTCTTCCTTAGTAATTCCTGATGCATTTGTCTAAAGTATCCTTTTCTTGTGCTGCTGTTGGCAGTGTAGAAGTCACATAAATATTCTCCAGTAGGCCACAGGTACTGTCTCTGTAGGTGCTGGATAGAGGTAGCATTGAGCCCAAAACCTTATTTAGGCATTTGCAGCCCAAAATACCCAGAACAGCTTTAGAAAAGCTGCACAGGAAGATCATTTAAGAAGGGCTTGGGGCCAAGTAAAGGTGCAGAGCTCTGTGGACACCTCTGATTCCTGGTAACCTTTTCATGGCCATTTTCAGTGTTTCATTATGGGGCATGTGGATGTGATAAGCCTGAACACAGAATTTGTGTTTCTTGTTTATGACTGCGAGCTTGGCTTAGGGGCAACAGCAGCTCCAGTGGCAAAGAAGGATGAAGAAAATTGGGAGGTGGTGTAAATGAGCACATTTCCCAATCAGTGCTGGGAGAACTGACTTGTACCTTGTAAAACTGCCCTTCCATTCCAGAGCTGGGCTGGATTCTGAGTGAGAAATTACCAGGCAGAATCAGATGCAGATATTTGAAAATCCACCAGACTCTGTGTTAGCCTCACAGCACTTGCATGGAAAGCATGGATGCAGCTTAGTGTTTGGCTCCAGTGAGAGAGATGCCATGTAGTCTTTTAGGGACAGACCTGTCAAAATATTTCATCTGTGCTTTACACATCTCTGCTTTCATCTCGAGCTGAGACTGACATCTGTCAGGTTGTGTGCTGTGGGAGAAATGTGATTTAAAGGTTACAAGAGTGAATGGGATTCTACATTTCAGATGCAAGTGAATGGGAAGGTCCTTGAACAAGTAAATGAGTTAGGTTTTCTCTCCAGCCTATTGAGGAATGTTTATGAAGATTAACTATTCTAAATGAAGAAGAAATAAATGAAGAAATGTAGATTCCTAAAATACAGCAGCAAAAGGCCGATTAAATTGATGAATGCCACAGTCAGATTTGCTCTGTTCTACTGATTCCATGTATCTGCTTAGTGCTTTGGAAACTTTATTATAATTTGATATCAATAATATTAAGCATGGTTTCATAAAGGAGTAGTTGTACCAGTATCTAATAGGGCAGAGAAAAATCCATATTCTTATTGCAATCATTCATTTTCAATGTTGTAATTGAAGATTCAAAACAAAAAAAAAAATTGTATTTGCCGGTATTATTTGTAAAAGGAATGATTTCTACGTGAGGTTTATAGTATTTAGCACAGAACTCAAGATCTTCTTGCTTCATAAAACACAGGCTACTAAGACAGTACATGTTTTTTGGTTACAAGCCAAAATTTAATTTGTAATTGTAGCCATGAAAACCTTTGTTATAATTCTAAATTTACGGCTGATAAGTGTTTATAACAATTTGTATTGAAAGATTGAAAACTCAGTTACATTAGCAATGCTGTATCTCTAAAATGAACATCCCTGAACATTCACGAGCAGACCTTTATTACTCAGATTCAGTGCAGGGCCAGGCTGTGGTTATCATAGAGCTGGGGAATAATCCTCCTTTTGCACTTACTGAAAATACACAGGTATGCACACCATGTGTTTGCAGTTCCTGTGCCTGCAGCCTGTGCCTCCTGCAGGTGCAGCATTGCTCACATTCTTAAAATCCAGACCTGAAGAAACAAAAGCATAAACTGCTTGTACACTTATACTGTGTGGAAAACTTAGGAAAATTTCCTTGTTGGGCAAGGTTTGAGACTAACTGAGCATCATTGTCTTGGTTTGCAAAGACAGGTATCTGCCAGGGAAAGCTGGAGTTTCCCTTGGAATGGGGAATGTAAACCCCTCACCCCCTGCCAGATTATAATTTTGCAATCAAGGGGCTTTCAGGCAAAGATTTGGGAATAGGAATAACAGTTCTGTACTAGGAATATTAACAATACAAATGTAATAGAAAAACAAAACCACCCAACCAAACCAGCAAACAAACAAACACCAATTTTGGAGAACCCTGACAGAGTCAGAGCTACAACCTGACACCCTGTTGGTCAGGGTGTTGGGAGCAGTCCCAAAGTGAGTCCTCCTGGAGTGGCAGATGTGGTTCTGGTGGAGCAGAGATGATCCTGTAGAACAAGGGTCCAGTGATGGTGAGATGGGCCCAGGGATGGTGAGAAGGGGTCTTGTCTTCCTCCCAGGAATCAGATGAAGCCAGATGCTTTTTCATGTTCCTGTGTCTCAGTTTTATCCAGGTAGGAATGGTTGGCTCCCCCCACTGCCAGGGGTGATGTGATGCATCTCACAATAGGATGATGGAATGTGGATGCACTGCTTGTTTGGGGAGGTGTTAATGGCCCATTATCACAAGGCATCTGCCCCTCTCCCCTCTTGAGTTACAAGAGATAAAGAAAAAAACATCTCCCCAACTGCTTTTAACAAATGAAATAAAATACACACCCCTGGCTCCACAACCCACAATCATATGTGGACTGCTGCATTCAGCACTGCAGGAGCTGTCTGCCTGGCTGGCTTGCCAGTTGCTATCAGCTCTGCCCTCCTGTGCTCACAGAGGACGAGAATTTGAGTGGTGTGTGACAAGCAGAAACGTTCCTCTGGTGTGTCTGGTTTAAATAATTATTTTTTTTTTCTCCTGATGAGGTTAATGTTCTCAACTGCTTGCAGACGAAAACACGCACGCTGAGCCCAATTCTGCAGGAAAATACAGAACAGTGAGGCTGAGATTCTGAGGAGTTACCAGTAGAGAGACCAAAACTCTGAGATTTTTTTTTTAAGTGTTTGCAGTGTTTATTGAACTGCTAGAATTAAGGAAAATGTTGAGATGAAGAACTGTTAGTGGTATTGGTTCAGAAAGTTGCAGAGGGGTTGGTGGGGAAGTGTGGCAAGATCTGAGCTGTCTGTCTAGAGTACTGAAGCAAAATGCTGTTACAGGAACAGCCCTGGGTGGTTTAACTGTGCTTATTGTGCTGCAGCCCATGAGCTCAGGTGGGAGTGCACTGCCAGATATTTGGGTAAAAACATCTGCTGGCATTTTGCAATGAAGAGAATGATCACAGCAATCCAAGCTGGCTCCTGTTCCCCAGCTCTTTGCAACTGCCACCTGACTGCTGTGGTTATTGAGCACAAGATTTGTGACTGACTCCAAGACTTTTCCTGGAGATCCTGTGGGCTGGACATCATCGTTGCTTTCTGCTGTTGTTGTGTTGTGTTTCATGCTTGTAACCACAAACAGACCTTGGGTAGAGTCTGCTTTGTCCCTCTGGTCTGGGTTTTTTTGTTTTTTTCCTGTGTCTGCCTCTCTGCACCTTTTCTGAGTTATATCATAGTGTAAAGACAGACCAAAACCTCAACAAGAAACAGGAGAGCTGCCTAACCTGAAAGCATAAGGCCAAACGTGGAAATGCAGAAATCTCTCAAGCTATTTTTCAAAGCAGCACAAAAGAATATTTGTTTGATGACAGGGATCCTTTGTACACTTGGAAGAGAGTGTTTAGTTTGGAAATATGTAAATAATGCCCAATGAGGGATAAATCTATATTCTGTAGTACAGACTGAATGACTTCATGCAAATTCAGCAGGATTTGCTCTCCAAACAGAACCTGCAATATAAGTTTTTAGTTCTCCTTTGGCAGAGGCAGTTTTGATGGAATCTCATTTCTAACAAACCTTACGTTGTTTACACCTACAGCTTTTGATCCTGTGTCCATACAGCAGCTGTCAGGAAAGCACCAAGCCCACAAATAACTGATTAGACAGGAGGCACAAAGAACACAAGCTGCCACTGTTTGGAAAGCTCAGCACTCTCTTCCAAAGACTTTGCCCCGTTTGAACCGTAGCAGTTTTACTTTCACTAATGATATATTGTATAGCTCGTTTGGCAGAGTGGGAGTTTGTCATAAGTTTCTCTTTTGTTCAGCCCTGAAATCAGGCTAAAATATGTAATTACAGTCACTTGTCATCAGAGGTCGTGTTTTTCAATAGAGAAAGTGCTGCAATGCCTCTTAAATAGGTTCTTGATGATAATTTGTATCAGCTGCCCATAAGAAGCAACAGTGTGATGATGCTGCCTCAAAAGAGCTTTTTATCAAAGGTTAGAAATAATCTTTATCATTCAAGTGAATTTTCAATGAAGATGGTCAGATCTTTGCAGTCTGTTTGCCAGTTTGCTCAGGTTTTGGGTTGGCTTTGGTGGGAGTGTGGGTTTGTTTTTTGGGTTGTTTTGTTTGTTTTTTTTCCCCCCATTACTAGCATCAGCTTTCAGGCAGCAGCAGCATCTGCTTTCTGCAAGGGGAAACAGAGCCCTGTGTCAGGAAATCCTTTGTTAATATTGTAACAGATGATGCATTTTTCATACCACGCGGGCTCGGTTCGGTCTCTGCCAGCCAAAGCTTCGGAATGAGGAGCCTGCAGTAGCTGGCCTCCCAAACCCATCATTTGGCACCTGCACGTGGAAGAGATCCCCACATTTATGAGTTTCTTTGCTCAAATCCTGGTGCTCTTCCAGCTTTTCTTGGAGCAGAAGGAAGTTTGGGAGGTTTTGTTCGGGCCAACAGTTGCAAGATTAGATCGTGGTCAGACTTGTGGGAGTGATGTTTTATCATTTTAGAGATAAGTGAAGGCCTGTGGAGGCAGGGGAGGGTGAGGCGTTTGTGCAACCCTGAATCTTTTCTTCACTTCTCTAAGTAAATGAAACTGTGATTAAACAGGAGAACATAGAGGATTTGGATATGTGGATAACCAGCAATCTCTATGACATAAGTAATGAACTTTGTTATGAAATATGCTTCGTTTGAGACCTGAGCATTTCTAATAATTAATGCAACAATTTAATTATGTAGGCAAAAACACAGACCTTTCTAAGATAAGCATTTTTCTCTTTATGTTAGCATCATTTTTTTCCCCCTGTGGAACAAGAAATACTTTCCCACCTTGTTTCTGACAATAAAAATCTGTTATTTGTATCTGAAGTCTTTCCATAGGCATTAGAGCTACCTGGAGCCAATACATAAAATGTGTTGTTTTGTCCACTTTGCACCACTCTTAAAATTTAGAAATCTCTCCCTGCTCTTGAAAGTTATTTATAACAATTGATAAAACACTTAGTGCTGGCCTTCAGATTAAAAGTACCTGCAGTTACATTTGCCTTGGCATTCCTTTCTCAAAATTGCACAGTGAGTGCAGGTTTCCATGAGAAACTGTGTGGCTGTGTAGGGTCAGGAATTGAAAGGGAAAAAGAGATGCTCAGTGATGATTTCTGCTGGTTCTCTTTCTGCCTGTCTGCAGTGGCAATGCATACACGTGTGGCACTGGAGCAGCACAGTTAGAGACCAGTGCTGTGCCTAATGAATCTTGATATGTGTGAAGTAAATGAGGGATGTACAATAAATCCTGCCTGGACGGGCTAGAAATTGAGTTCTGATTTTGATTATATCTTTGCCAAAGCTGGTGGTTTTTTTTTTTTTTTTTTTTTAATCAAGATGTTTTACAATAAAGGAAAACACCAGAATTGTTCTTCCCCCCCTCCTCTTCCCTTCTGTTCTATTAGTGCTTTAACATCAGGAGAAAGTAGATGGTAATTGACTTTCCAAATAGGGAAATTCAGCGTGCTGAGAAGCACTTGCTCGAGAGCTGAAAGAGAGGAAAATCAATAAGGAAATGAGAAAGTTGCCATTTCTAGTACTCCATTAGCTGCTGTGTAATAAGATCTCATCAAATAAATCTTATCAGCAGAACAAGTGCCTTTAAGAGCAGAAAATTTCACAAATGGTGTGAGAGTTAGGGCTGTGGTTTTCTGGTATCTCATGTACAAGCAGTTTAACCACTGCTGAATGAAAGAGTCAATATCACAGGTGCCAGTGCATGTGACTGGACAGATTGCTATTGATTCTGGTGAGGCTTGGGTCAGGCTTTAGCAGCCAAAAAGATCAGAATTGGTCAGCTGAAAATGAGTGATGATGTAGGCCATGTTTTCTCATTCATTTTCCTATTGAATAGAGGGAGAGAGGACAAAGAGGAAAGGTTAAACAAGTATGCAGTGAGGCTTGGAGTTTCTGCTGTGCTGCTTTATTTTGATATGACATCCAAATGAGGGTGATATTTTATATTACTGCAGGATAAACAGGATTGGTTGATTTTAATGATTCACTCATGAGTAACATCCATATTAGAAGAATATATAGTAAAAGCATCAACAAAGGGGTTAAGTGAGGAGAATCACATATTTATATATTTGATATTAACTTCATGGTGTTTAACTTTATTGTAGAGTGGTGTTTAGATGATAGTTACCACCTCAACTCCTGCTTCTTTTCCTTACACAGACACTTCTTTATTGGTCAGCTGTATCTGGTGATTAAATAATGCTTAAATGATGGTCAAATGTTGTTAATCTTGCCTAGATTGTAATTTTTATCTCTCTTTTTTTTTTTTAAATTCCTTCCTAGTGGTACGAAAGAATGCTTTTGTTTTTGGCTGAGACCTTTTTTAAACACCTGTTAAGAAGGCTTTATAACCAATGTAAGGTTCCTCCCACCTTCATCCTGCCTTGGTGACACAGGATGCACCTTTCCTGCAGTAAAGGTGATATAGTCAGCTAAGATTACTCTTCCTTCCACTGATCTCAGTGGGGTTATTCTATAAATATGTCTGGAATTGCTTATGAATAAAGAAACAATCCTCTTAACACTGACAAATAATTTATTAGGTCAGTCTAAATCAAACTGCTGGGGAGACTGACATTTGCCACGTCACACCATTAATAAAATAATGGATGTTTAATGGAGTGGTTTTCTATCAGGATGTTCACACTGCTTCTCTGTGTTATTTGTTTTCTTCTGTTCATGAAGTGCTTCATAATTGAGTTTCTACTAATTTTATATGCATGGAATTTTAATTATATGGGCTTCCCTCCTGGCATGCATTAATGTGGTAGCACCTACAAATCCAATAAAATATCCATTCTGATAATGAATTTCAGCCACTGTCGGAATAAAAGTATTCCAGATCAGCCAGAATATCACTCAAGCTCATGTTTCCTAGGCCATGGCAGGCTCAGGCTTTAGATTCAGTGTAAAGCTTGATGCAATTGGAACTGGGAAACAGCTCTGGGTGTAGAAGTGCTAACTTGAGACTTGTTCCTCCCAACTTTTTGTAGCCAGCATTGGTGTGTGTGTCCTGCTATGCCACTGAAGGGGAAGAGCAGAGAAATCAGGAGCGAAGCTGAGCCAGGAAGAAGTGGGGAGCAGGGAGGGAAGGTCTTTTTAAGATTTGGCTGGTAATAAATCAAAATAATTTCCCCAGGCTGAGGGGAAATGAGTTTCTTTACCTGTGGTGGTAGTTGGTGATGATCTCCCTGACTGGTTTTTGATCCACAAGCCTTTCTTTCTTTGTGATAGAGCAGCTTCGGGTGGGTATTTGGACTCCAACCAGGGTCAGCACACAGCGAAGTCAAAAGCTGGATGAATATGAATACATTTATTTTGCATTCCAGAATTAATATGGTTTGACTTTGAATTAGTTCGATAGGAACGATTGTGCACACAGTAAACTTCAGTGTAATTTTTTAAAACCACTTCAGCCTCTGGAGTTTTGAGGTGTACTTCCAAATCTAGATTCATTAAAAGCTTCACTCTCCATCAGGAATCCCAAAGAAAGTACCAGCAGCGTGGTGTGTGCTGAATGGGCTTGAGAAGCACATATTCTACAGTTATTCTTGTTTTCCTAAATGGAAATATTTTCATGTGGGTGATTTCTTTCTTTCAGACCTTTCAGTTACCAGCACAATTTGTCATGTGTTTCCGTGACTGATTGAAATTAACAGAAAATTGATGTCAATGAAAAATCGAGCTGGCAAATTATGAAAAGGTGGAAGCATTTTTCCTGCCTTTGTCAAACTAGTTATGTGAAATGTGTTCTGTCTTTACTGCTCTTCTGAGAATTTATTTCATTTGGGGAATACAGTTTACTGCGAAAAAGAAGAATAAAGTTTTAATATGTTTCTTCTTATAAGCAAAACTGCAGTTTGCTGTGCTAATTAGAGCATCTGGATTACACAGCCTGCCTTAAATCCCAGAGGAAATCAGGAAAAGAGGCTGGATTTAAGTATTTCTTACTTTCTCCAAGGTTTTAAATTAAAACCTCTTTTGGCTAATGAGGAAAGCTTAGAGTTTCGGTTTTTATTGGGGGAAGGAGTGATGGGGAATCCTTCTCTTTTTTTATTTCACTCAAAGCATGAGTGAGGCTGTTTGGTGTAGAAAAACTACCACAGTCAAATAGTGACCAACTTTTAAATTCATTGGAGCAGGCTGAGGTCCCTGAGAGATGCCTGAGTACAGGAGGGAATAGAATATAGAGAAGCTCCTGGAACAATAAAAGCTGTGTTGGTGCTCTCAGACCTTTTACCAGACACATGACTTTCACCCAAGGTAATAAATATATTAAAAGACTCCACTTTGGGAGATACATTTGGGTGTGCTATCAGATGCTGGTTGTACTAAGCTGATCTTTATTTGCATTATTTTTCACTCTAAATTCAAATCATAACCGCTCTGATTTTTTTTTTTTTTTTTTGTTTCCTCCCCTATCTTTTTAAGTCTGATTGTGTAAGTCTGGTTTAGTGATTAAAAAATACACTGTCACAGCTTCTGAGGTTTGATTTGAAACTTTTTATTGTCAATAGCTTGACTGCAATGTAAATGTCTGGATACTAATGCTTGTCAACCTCAAACACTAGAGAACTTCAATGTGCTGGCAAAAAAACATGGGCTAAAAAGAGCCTTTGAAATACTGTGAAAAGAATTTACTTAACTAGTGAAGAGAAAAATGTCAGTTTGTCTTGAGTCATGAAAATGAAAATTAATGAATGTTGCTACATATGTAAATGTATTGCTTCAGAGAACTGTGGCAGAGATCTCTCTCCATCTGCAGTGAGGAGAAAAAAAAAATCCATAGAATTTGATTAGTGAAGCATATCTAGCAGCAGTTAATGGATAGAATAGGAAGAGCAGTTTTATGTTGGGGCAGAATTTTTTCCTCCATCAGCCAGGTTTTTCCTAGCTTGGAACCTTCTACTCCAAAATACTAGGCTGAACTCCACGAGTAAAATAAACATACCCAGCAGCAATGTCATAAATAATCAGATTAGCTAGTGAATTAAGAATAAATAACTTTACAACGTAAACCTCTGCATCCTGCTGTTTGAATATCGATTTCCATGCCCAGTAAAGAGCGTGGTAATACAATGTGTTAATCTTGTGTGAATCATATTTTTTGTTGTTGTTGTTGTTGTAACTCACCTGGCTTCTGATTGCTTGCAATCACATGGCTGTGATTATTGAGGCTTAGATCATATTTCAGTTGCAACAAAATGCCAAGTTAATGATAGAAAGATCACATGCAGCTTAAAAGTTTCTACAGAGTTGTGAAAAAAAAAAATCAAAATGTGCTAATTGCTTTAATCACCTACTGATTTTCTTAGAATTAATGAAGGCTCAAGTCAGATGTAGCGTAAGGAAATCAAAGCAATTTTATGATGAACCCACGATACTGTCACTTTGAGGTGCAGGATCAAAACTCCTGTAGTTGTGTGTTTATCAGGTTGCTGATAAGGAGGTCCTCACCCTCGTGCTGTCCTTACCATGGGCTCTGCTCTGAATGGTATCTCTTTATTTAATTTTTTTTTTTTTCTATTGAGAGCGAGGGAAGGCAAGGTACATTTCTGGCATGCCAGGAAAGCTGAAAGAGCAGAAAATTCCTCATGTCTTTTCTGGGATCTCATTATGCAGTCTACCCGGTAATACATCTAGAAGTTTTGCTTTCAAATATTTAGGTATTTGCAGTGTTAATAAAGGATGCTGCAGGAAATCCTACACATTGACACTTTGCTGTAACTACTTGCTGCATTTGACTTCTTTAAATTAATATGTGGTTTCAGTTTGACAAAATGGGAAAATTTCTTTTTGCACATTAATTGTTACACACAAACCCCATAAAAAATAATACAATGTGACCAGTATCCATTTGGAGAGTTTTTCCTTAAAATTTTTTACTCAAAATAATCTGAAGTACATTTTGTGCTGTATTCTTACTTTCAGTATTCAGGCAGAAAGCAGGGTCACCCAGAGCAGGTTGCACAGGATTTCATGCAGGCAGATTTTGAATATCTCCAGAGAAGGAGACTCCACATCTGGAATTTAAATTTGAAGAGGAAATTCATTGCCTTAAAAAAAAAAAAATAAAAAAGTCATTATGACCAATAGTTATAAACTGATGAATTGACAGAGCCTAATATGCAGAGAAAAGCACCTGAAATTAAAACCCACCACCTGGACCACTTCACCAGCAACCCAGAATTAAATGTAGCATGCATTCAGAATTTTAGTACAAAATTAAGTTTTGCAATTCATTGACACTCAGTATTGTTAGCATTGAGTGGTCTTTACAGTTAGGGGTATAGATCTATATCAAAAATAATGTTGACATTTATATTCATTTGCCTGGAATTCAGTGAGGTATTGAGTGTTATGCTTCATCTTATACTCTACAAGCCAGCTGAGGTCCAGAGAAATTTTTTTTTTCCTGTGTTATAGAATGCTGGTGATTTTTATAGCCTCATTAGATTAGAAATATTCAGTATAATTCTGTGCTAATGATAGAATTGTAACCAGAGAAGACATTGGGATAATGTGCAATTAAGGCTCTTAATGTGCTGAAGATCCACGTATGCACCACAGAGATGAAGGAACCCCAACCTTAGTTTGTCACAAATATGAAATTAAGGATCTTCATTGCCCCAAACAGGCAGAACTGAGGAGTTCAACAACCCTTGTGCCTCTGTGAAACTGAGTGTGTGACGTGCAGGCCAGTGATGAATCAAATAGAAAATGCATTGATGGCTATTTCAGTCTCTGAAATGAGCCTGGTGTGAGGTTAATGCTCTTCATTCTGCATCACTTGTTTAAGCCTTGCAAGGAGTCACAGCTTTATACAAATTAGCACGAAGTTGGCTTGGTTTAGAAACTTGTTTCTTTTTTTTTATTATTATTATTTTTTTTTTTTCAAAAGGAAACAAAATTTTACCAGTACTTGTAAAGAAACCTCTTCTTGGCTGCCCGCCAGAGGCGGGCTGGCGATCAAATACAGCAGCAGCTTTGCCTTTCTGTCCAACAAAGCCAGAAGATTTTGAAATCATTAGAAAGTGATTACAGAAAAGCAGTGAAAGAAGTAGGTTAAAAAAAAAAAAAAAAAAAAAAACACCCATTATACCAGCAGCTGAGCTTTCTGAAGTTTGATAGTTCTTATTCCCAGAATATCTTGCATACAGGGAAGCCACTGCTGGTGGAACGTGAGCTTCTGAAGTGGAAGATGCCGTGGAAGTGCTTTGATTTGTAATTAATGCTACGCAGGCAGGTGTGGTGATTCATTTCTCCTAAATGGATCTGTTCTCCCCCAAAATATATGGTTCATTACCAAGTTGTTGTAAACCA
>VWYO01021024.1:148310-169634 GCA_013400275.1 Rhadina sibilatrix | reverse complement strand
CCAAGCTGGGCCAGAACCAAATAGGCATCGCTACAAATACCAAACTTGTGCCTGCCAGGATGAGCAGAGTTTACCAGGAAGAGCTGCAAAGTGACCAGCCCTTTCCCCTCTCCTTTCCTTCTCATGCAAGGAGACAGAATGGAAATGGAGAATGGCAATGTATTCACCCCCTTAAGTAGGATAATAAACCCTATATTCAAGTGGTTTTTTTAAGTTACCACCACCAGAGAGGAAGCAGAAGGGAAAATGCTGACCCTACCTGCTGATCACACCAAGCCTTTAATGGGTGCTCTCAGTTTCAAAATCTGTGGATCTTGAAAACTTGATCCTGCTGTTACTCTGCAAGACTGAAAGAACAAGATAAAAAATTCAGTCTATTCACAGTATATACTGATAGTAATATTTTTCTTGACCTTCTTGAGCTTTGTAGAGAAAATAACATTTTTAAAGTGGAAAACAAGAGAATTATGTGGGAAATAAGGGAATCAAGAAAAATGAAGTAATAATCGCGGGTTTGGCACGCTACTCAATGGTTCAATATGGGCATGACTTGCCTCATTGTGTAGCTTATATATAGCTTCATTATAAGCAAAAGTACAATTTACTGTAGAATTATTTTCTGGCAGGCCTGTTTTATGCATCATGTACTTTCCTGGCACCTTACAACCATGCTTAACCTGTATAAAATTAGCTATATTTATAGGTGGAACCTGAACGAGCCAAACATGATTTTTTTTTTTTTTTCCTCCAGCTTATTTCCTAAATCAGACACAGTAGCTTAACTCAGAATAGAAGAAACCTGATGAATTTTAGCTTTGGTGAGATGTTTGCAGCCAGCTCAGTTTCTCTTTTGTAATAAGAGAGATCACCCACAGAAATTTCCTTTGGACTTGAAAGTGAGCCCTATGGCTCAGCTGGGATGTGGCCCATGTCTCAGACTGAAAGAATTTTGTATGAGAGCAGAGTATGAGGACAAATAGCTTTTACTTTTAAGAAAGAAAGAGTGAGTAATTTCAGAGGTGTTTTGCCTCCACTGCCACTAATTTTCTTTATAATGAAAAAGACGAATGATAATAATCAAACAAGTAATGCTATTGTAAAGTGTCAGGGTGGGGAGAGTTTTTTGCTGTGTAGGAAATCAGAAATCTTATCTGTTGTCAAAGTCTATGTGCATTTGTCTTGTGGAATTATGCCTTCAGGTGGTAGCTAACCATCCCAGTGCTCAGTAATTACTCTTTGGCTTATTTATCAGAATGATTGTGTTACTGCCAGCATTTGAAGTGTTCTGTGTAAAAGAAATTCACATGTAGTTCACCTTCAGTCTTCTATGCCATCTATTAGCTGGCATTTCTTAACACCACAGACTCTCTTCTTCAGGACACATATTGCCCTGAAGAATAAATAAAAAGGTAATTTTATTTTTTTTTCCACAGGATAAATATTTATCCTGAAATAGAAGCTATCTTACCTACATCAAATAATGAAATACTTCCATCAATATACAATACAGGGTCCTGGCTCACCAAGATTCACCTCAATTTTCATTTCAGCTCAAGTCAGACATCTTATTCATTAAGTATCCATTTACACTTAGAAAGGGAGACGTGGGGTACACAAAGTTTTCAATTAGAGGTACAGCTTAGAACAACCATATTTGGTTGTTCTTTATGATTGTGATATAATATAATCTTTTAGGGGGAAAAAGCAACAAAAAAAAAAAACAACTGTTTCTTTTTTAAATCACTTTTACCCAGATAGTATTCATATAGGGTGCTTGTTGAAAAAGAAATAAAATTCTGAGGGTGCGGGAGGAGAGTATCTCAAACAAAATTAAAGACAAATATGTGAGAGTTTAAATGTCACCCTTGTCAATGAAGTCAGCATTAGAAAGTCACAGGGGAAAGATACAGTCCTGCAGTCCATTGTGTGATAAAGAGGTGTCCTGGCTGATAAAGGGAAGGTTCCCTGGCTGCCCATGCTCACACATCACAGCCCCTCACCTGAAATGCTTCCCCCAGCCTCTCCCTACAGACCCCTGGTGATGGCACTGCAGTCTGAGAGCTGCTGGGCTTCAGTGCAGGATAAGGAAAGCTGGTAATTCATTACCATTTAATGACCTTCCAGAGTGGGAGCTCATCTCAATAGCATATTAAAGCAATCCTTTCAGGTATAACAGAATGGATAGGCCAAACCAGATCAAAAATCCCTGAGCCATACACTATTTATTGCCGACTGAAAGATAAGTTTCACAGGAGAAGCTACTGTATATTTGCCTTCTGCTATAAAACTATTTTTAAATCTCCAAAGATATATTTAAAAATTCGTTCAAAGCCAGCTGTCACTCTGAGGTCTGTGGGAAGAATGGACACCAGCTCAAATCTTCAGACACTGTGGATAGCATTAACTCTCAGTGTAACATTTCAGGATTTCATACATTACATTTATGTATATGTATAGATATATACATATAAGAGATCTAGATAGATATGTACATATAAGAGATGCAGATAGACAGATATAGAAAACAAGACCTGTTGATAATAAACCTAAAAAAATTGGGGAACATTTCCCAAAGCAACAAGTAAACAATTCTCTACCTTATTTATGAGTATGGTTTGCTCATAAATAGACATCAGACATTTTTTGGACTTACATCACCTTCCTACTACCACCTTGAGAAAGCAATAGTTAAATTTAGGACCTGAAGCTATGGTCAGAGGTGAGCAATTATTCAGGGACAAATAGGCATGTATTAACATAATCCAAATGTTTGTTAAAAAAAAAAAAAGGAAGGCATTTGTGCTGTCTCCAGGAACAAGAGAAAGAACAAATTGCACAGCAGTACTGGTGGCTGTGCTTATTCACTTGCACGCAGCTCTATGCAAACTAACCTTCACCTTAGTTCAGAAAAATGATGTATCTGCAAAACTCTCCTGTGTTCCTTCAGCTGAGCCTGCTCCTGGAGATGAGCAACAGAATTTAAAACCAGCTTTTGCATATCCAATCATTATAAAGAGAACTAGAGAGCATTTATTTGAATTTGTTTTTTCCTGAAACAAAACAGAGCTTTCTCTCTCATTATATTTTAAAAAATTATTCCACAGGTCTTGTAAAATGTCTTTAGAATTTAAGCACTAAATGACTGGGTGGCGTAGAGAAGAACAGGTTGATTAAATGCAGAAATGTGTAGGAATGAATGTTGAAATCCATATTTGTTACAGCTTATATTTCGGGAGACATCCTGCAATTTGCCCATATTGTGTTTGAATGAATAGTCTTAAGGTATAGCATAAATTTTAGGAATATATAGTAGAAAGCTCTCTTCATACAAATTCCCAGCAATTTTAGGCAACACTGCTATCTACTGGGACAATTGTTCAAACCATATTGAAGTGCTCAGAAATGTCAGGGAATAAAACTGTTGTGGCAACAAGTCCAAGACAGTGCCTGGATGGGTGAGAGCCTGACCCCACACAGGGTTGTGTACCAGAACCCCCACTGGAAAGTTGTGTAAAAATCAAACCTTGCACTTGTAGCCAACCAACAGCTAAAAAACTGCTTGAAGGCAATGGGATCAAAGACTTTGAAGGAAGCAGGTTTCTCCATGTTCTTCCAACAGTGATAGGTGACTGGACCAGCACAAGGGCACAATCAGTGATAAAAGTTGTAAAACTTGTCTGAACTGAAAAACCAATATGCTTATGGTTTTCAGGTGAAATGAAATCATTTCAACAGCAGAGACAGATTCAATATATCTAGGAGGTCATTCAGTCTTTCTAGGAGGTAATTTTTTCTGCAAGCCCAAACTTGCTCAAGATACCTGTGCTGTGATTGTTTTGTAAAAATCAGTTACCTGCAGAAGCAAATCCATTGTTATGAAAAGCTGGACATCATTTCAACATACCACCTACCAACTGCTTTCAGAATAATTGTATTGACTTTATAGACAATCATAAAAGCTGGAAGTGTTACAAGTAGGACCCTTTAAAGAGAATATTGATTAAAATGAAAGCTACAGATTCTGTAAAGTAAAAGTATGCTGGATGTGCTTAAAAGCTCTTTAAATTGCAAACTTAATCTAACCTACAGAGATGGAGACCTTGTTCCCTTTCATTTGGGGCTGGGAAGCAGAGTGGGCATGAGCTGCAGTACTTGCACATACATTTTCAATTACTCTAGTGAGTAACCACTAGTACTAGACTGTCTGTGTCAAATCAGCTGCAAAACAGTGGATATAAAAGCAGCATTCTCTTGCCTAGATGATGATACCTCTTAAAACAAAAACTCATTTGATGTATATGTGAAGAATTCCAGCGGTTGTCTTTTTGATGTCGAGTACAAAAGGGAATACACCTCATTAAATGGCACATCAAAAGGATGAAAATGCAATCATTAATCTATGTTTTATGACAGTCTCCTAACAATGTATTGTAGAAATCTATATTGCATCGAATAGTAGAAAGGTCCTGAAAAATTCCTTGAGTGATAGAAGGACTCTTCATGCTCTTCATTTCTTCTGCCTTTTAAATTTCCCAACCTCTCCATTTTATACCTGAAGATAGCCATACTCATCCTCTTCTCACTAGTGCAATTTTAAAGTCTGCACAAGAGGCAAGGTTAGAGGTGTAAACCATAAATACATATCCACTGTGCTTAAGTCCTTCATCTTGGCAATAAATCGCTGCATTTAATCTACTTGACTCTCTGAGCATACTGAGCTGTTGGTGCAGTGTGCATACCCAGCCCTAAATTAAAGCAGGCTAATTTCTTCTCTGACTCAACCCAGGACACTCACCCAGCTCCTTCTAATGTACTGAGGAATGTCTCCATGTCTGGTGACACCACCCCAGTGTCAGATTTAAATTGCATTAGATATTGTTCCTAATCAGGGAGGATATCCATAGCTGGCAGGTAGGGCAGGTTCCATCCTTGCTAGCAAGAGAGAAATGAGCTGTAGCTTTGGGTCAAGATCTCCAGCCTTGACTTTGGCAAGTGATGGTGTGGTTGTGGGCAATTTATCTTACAGGACTAAGCCTGTAGCCCTCAGCTGATCATCTCTGCTGCTTGTGGAAAGGAAAATGAGTTCTCTGAATCTTGAAGGTGTTTGGAAAAAATCTGCCAAAAAGGGAAAAAGTTACCCTCAGGTAACACCAATGCAGGCAGTTAGAACTCAGAGTTAATACAGTGCTGCATCCCTCACCTGCTTTCCTTGCTCCATCTGTGTGTCAGGTTCCGATGAGACACTGGAGGACCTCACACTCCTGTGCCAACCTGCTGTATCTGCCCACAGATATCTGACCTCCTTTGAAGAATCTGAGCACTGCAGTGTCTGGAGAACATCAGCTTGTGTGGGGGTTGTTTTTAAGTACAGCCCCTATTCATTGAGGTGTTGCTCTTAAAAGTTCAAAAATAAGATTGTATTTTCCTACGGTTCAATACACTAGAGAAAATAAAACTTCCCTGAATATTTTATTGATGAGTTTTCTGGCAAGGATTTTCACTTAAACAGAAGATGAAAACAAATATTGCAGGAAGTTCACAGAAGATTCCTCCTTCTCTAACCTATTAAGACTGAAAATATGTTTCCACAGAACAATATTTATCCAATAACAGTAATGTTACCTATTTATGCTATTAAAACCAATCAGTATAGTCATAAATAAACATGTGGTTTTTCATTAGACTAGAGAAGATACCCTTCTGAAAATATTTTCTTTCTATTTACTGAAAGTAAATACAAAACACAGAAAAACTGTCTTAAAATATGCTGCCATAGGGGAATTAGGAGAATTTAAGGTTTCAGGCTGCAGGATTTGTCAAAGCAAATTTTGTCATTTAGAAATATTCCTGTATTACCTACTTACAGGGACATACATCATTCAGTCACGAAACAAAAGTGATGTCATATGATTTAACAGGATAATTAGCTATCCATACATCCATTATCAGATGCCAAGAATAATCATGCAATATTTCTGCGATGCCTGTCATAGCTGAAAACTTACAAAGAAAAATGTTAGTAATTCTGAATGAAGGATAAATTCAACATTTCTCTAGTCTTTACACGAGCTTTTGAAGAAGCAAAACACAGTTTTCTATGTAATATATGCTTTTGATAGCAATCATTTACATATGCTTACTACAAACTCCAAAAGTATTCAGGAAAGAGGGATTGTGATGTTTGAAAAATCTGCTCTATGTTTGTAGATGGAGACCAAATGTACAGGTGAAGGACCTGACTAGAGGGCATCAAGGTCTTTCCAGGCCTACATGGGATCCTCCTGGTGGGTCTGGGGCTGCTTGAAATTGAGCTGTCCCCAAAACACAGAGATTCCTTTCCCTCATGCTTTCAGTTTTACTACCCAGCAGGTAACTATAACCTTGCCTTCTGTGTTGAATTTGACACAAAGTAGAGCCCTGAGCTGTGTTCAAACCTGCAGCTGTCTGCACACACCCACAGAGCAGTGGGGTGGCAGGAGGGATGTCTGGAGATGAGATGAAAGACTTGCACTGTCAAGGATCCAGAGGATCCTTTTGTGATTAAAAAAGGGTGAAATAAAGATGAGGGAGATCTTCAAAATGATGGACTTTTGTGGGAAATGAGATCCCATGGCAACAACTCGAGAATCACGGTGGGAACGCTTCGAGATCTATCAAGGGTTGGTCTCCTGGCCAAATGTTCAACTATTTTTGGAACCTCAAAGTATTAATTGTATTAATTGTATTAATTGATTGTGGGGAAATAATATAATAATTCCTTGCTAGGCTGGCAATGAGAGGTGACTTCCTGCTTGCTGTTTTTAATCTGACAGGGCACAGGCAGAGGTGTCCCGACACTGTCCTCAGGTGTGTTTCACACACAAGCATCCCAGGAAGCTTTCTCTAGCAGTCAACAAGTCAGAAAAGCATCTTTTGCCAGGGAAATGGACATGAGCTCAGGTCTCAGCAGTTTTCCACACAAGCCTCAGTGCTCTGTGAAACAGACCCTCACTCCTCATGCAGAAAAATGAGTTGAATGCAACCCTGACACATGTACATGTAATGGCAGTTTTGCTTATTAAGCTCAAGCTGAATTCATCCTACACTGCTTTGGTAGAGCAGCTGATGTTAAATCACGTGTGCAGGGTTGCAGCAGCACCTGTATGAACTCACTGCTGTGTATGTGAACTATGGCTCCCTTCACTATCACAGCAAATGTGAGCTACCAGGTGCCTTGAGCCCTGTCCAACCCTTGCAGCTTNATTTGCATTCAAAAGCCATGCACATCAGGTTATGCATTTAAACACCTTTGACTCAACTAAGACCTGTTTGAAGGCCTAAGAGGCGTGAGAAGGAAGTTCTTTCCAGTAGCACTTCACAGGCAGGAAAAGATAAGCTTTAATATCCCCTTCCTAGGCTTCACAGAGGTGAGGTTTTGTCTGCCATCACCATAAACTGCTCCCAATCTTTATCTCTCCCCCATGAAGCAAATAGTACAAACAGTAATATAGCTGTCAACAAACCAGCTGAATCAAAACAGAATTTTTCTGAGTCACTTCTTAAATAATGGTAATTAAAGAGAAGTTTGTACTCAGACTTTTCAGCATTCAGCTAGGAAAACATCTCTGAACATCCCCCTTTTCTCTCAGGCTTTTCTCCCTTTACTCTGAAGGTCAAAGGTTTAATTTGTATGCTCGTCGCTCTCTTTCACTTTCCAACATATCCCTAATTGAAATTTGACACATATACCCATTAGCTGAATTTATTCTTTTTCCATGCTTCATTAACAATGCTCTTTGCTGTATTACGACGCTAATGCTCATCATAAAATGCTCTCCTCTGCAATGTGGCTTACAATGGATGGTGATTGACGGCAGCACAGGTAACATGGAATCTAGGAGGTATAACTTCAGGTGCTGAAATTGCAAGCTATGGCAGCAATCTCAACAGCTACGGCCAGATCCTGGCTTTGCAAGGTCTCTTAGAGGGTGTAAAATGTCAGTAACTCCTCTGATGCTGCAGCATAAGCCCAGCTAAAGCAGAATCCATCCACACCTGTGTTCTCTGAACCCAAGTCTGCCACAGTGAACTTCTTGTCTGAACTAAACCGTAATCTACATTATTCACCTGAAATATTGAATATAATTTTCACTACTAAATTGTCTACGATTGGGTCTTGTAACTAGAGAATGAAACTCAAAACCATAAATGCAAATGAGCTTTTCATTTAAAACTGCAATTTCCTTTCTGATGTACTGTACCTCTTGTCCATGAAGTTCTGTCTTTTTTGGAAAATGACATTTTCCTATGGTGCATAAGTTTCACTGGGTTGTCATGGAAACTGGCTCTCTTTCTTTCTCTTTGTCTCCAAGTCTTTCACCTTGAGAGTAAAATGGTTGTCATTTACAGCACATAATTTTGCAGGTTAAACTTTCTATGATCACTCAGATAGTGAAATACCATCCCAGAGCTCAGGAAGAGGGGAAGGGGTGGGAGAGTCCTCATGTATTTCCAAAGGGGACAGTCAAATCCTTCAGTGTCTTTTACCCCCACATTAGCAGCAGGGGCAAAGGGTGCGAGTGCAGGACGGGGAGTGTGCCCCAGGCTCTGTGCTTTGGCCACGCTTACACAGCCTGGCACACAGGCACTGGCTTCTCCTGCCCTTGCTCCAGCAGGGGATGTGCTGGGCTACCCCTGCTCCTGCAGCCTGGGCTTGGCGGCCCTCAGCAAACCCACACACCCTCCCAGGAGCCAGCCTGGCCCTGGACACAGGGGGGGATGTCCTGAGGGAATAAAAGGTGACTGCTTTCCACAGTGGCCCTGAGGACTGAGGGAGAGAGCACACAAAGAGCCTCAGAGAGCAGAGAAATGCCTTTGTAGCCCAGGAAACTGGGCTCAGTTTTACTTGAATGGTGGCTGAGGTGAAAGCAAACTCTTGTAAGGCAAGGAGAGAGCATCGCCTCAGGAAACAAAACACGTTTGGAACGATTTTCTGGATATTCAGTCCAGCCAAAGGAACATATCAGAGGAAATGAGGGCTGGGGAGGCTCAGGGCTTGTTCTTTTGTTCAAATCTTTACAACTTTCCCCTGGCCTAAGACTGGTTTGGTTTAGTCCCTGTGCAGGTCTCATGTGTCACAAGCTGTATCCTGCAGGGAAAATATCCATAAGCCCAGGCACCAGCATTGAGTAGATGCTCTTGCAGTGGCTGCACTCAAGGGATCAGGAGCTAGTGACAGTGTGCACACCCATGGGTGCCTTGCCATGGCCACACGACACAGCTGCATAAACAAGTCCAGGATATGATGCCCTAAACCCAGGACCCAAGGCCATTCTCAATCTGCCATCCTTTTAGGTAGATTCTTCACCCATATGATCTGAAAGGTAGGAAAGGAACATTTGTCTGTATAGAAAATATCTTAGAGAAAACTGTAAGGCACGAGCAAAAGATCTGTTGCTTTTTATGGCCAACCTGAAATGATAAAAAATGGCAATCCTCACTGAGCTTTTAGCCAGAGGAGGCTGAGATGAATTTGGGTAAATTTTGGATAACCATCTGAATCTCTCAATGTTGCCAGCATTATCTGAGGCTTACCAACCACTTGCTTTGACCCCTGCAAACCAATTAGCTAATGTGTTTAAATGCTTGAGGAATGATTAGCCAGGTGGATTAATTTTAGTAGCACATATTTAGCAGGGGGGGAAATGGATGCTTAAAAGGAGGTTATTTAGCAGATGAGTGCTTGAAAGCTAAAAGTAGTAGGGAAAAAAGGGTTCATTGGGTGTTTTCTTTTTCTTTTTGCACTATCAATTTCACCTGTGGACACCTAATATTCTGTATTAGAATATTCAGGCCAACAGAGGATTTTTTTTCAGCTTTTAATGAATAGCACTGCTGTGTGATGCAGGATGTGAAAAGAAGGGGTTTGAAAAAAGCTTTGCAGGAGCACTACTTTGCACTTTTACCTGAAGAAGCACGTGATAGTTTTTCCAGCTGTTTCCTACAGATGTTGTACATATGCTTAAAGGTCAGTGTTCTTTTGAGAGCATCCGTAGCCCCACTTACATTTACATAACGAACAAATATCTCGTGCCAAGAAGAAGTGCTTTAAATAAATAACATTACAAAAATAAAATGTTAAATCAGCAGATGAGGAATGAAAATCATACCTCTGAAGGAAAACTGAGTAACATTTTGACTGTTCTCTCAGATTTATAATGCTGAGACTGGTTCCACAGGAAAAGACCTTGGAGAGATGGCACATTAGGAGAAGGAGAAGCTGCAGTGCCATGTAGTACCTGCTCCTCCAGCCACCCTGTCACTGACAAAGTTACCTAAGTGTGTTTCCCTGCCAAGGCTGAGTGCCTGGCCCCATGCAGCCTGCTCCAAGGAAACAATCAGCCTTGTATGCTACCATGACATGGGAAAATAGTCACTCTCTCAGAAGAAAAATGAGACTTTGAGACATCAGATTTTAAGATTGCTATGATGTTTGAGGGAGGTAAGTGGAGAGGAGAGGAAGAAGACAAATCAGATTGGGATCATTATTGAATTTCTGAGAAACCTAGAATGCAAAAGGTGGTCAATTCAGTGCTGGTTCCTTTAGGAGACAGGAAGGAGAAATACAGCACAGTCTGGCTCTAACATGCTGTCTGCTCTGAGAATTACTACAGATGATAACAAATAATTTATATGTTTCACTGTGGGATTTTTTTTTTTAATTATGAAACTTTTCCTCTAATTGATAGCAGGATCTTTTAAAAACATTTAAAAGTAAAACTGAAAGGTAAGACTTTCACATTTAGATATTTGAATTAACAACAAATAGCTCTTAAGGTTGGCCTCCAAACGACCTCCAAGAAAATTGGTGAGGAAGGTTATAGTTTTAGTAGTCCCCATTGAATTACTGAAAACGAAATTGCAACTCACAGGAATTTGCCTTGGCATATTTGGTCTTCATATTCTGGTGCAGCCTATGTGGATTTTCATCAGGAAACTTAGTGCAGTTTTCCTTGAACCTCTGTGTCTGCCTGTGATCCCTGATCTGCTCACCTACGGACCTGCACAGGAGCAGCTAGTACAAAGACAAAACTGAGCAAGTTATGCTACTTTCATAATAGTCCCTTACCCACCTGGCAGTTCATGAGAGGTTTCATCAAGGTATTTACTTCAGGTATTTATCCAAATACTAGGGCTACATTAGCAAGCTGTTGCAGTACTTGAAGGTATCTATCAGCTGCGTATAAAGAAAGTGAGCATAATTACCATTTCTTTCTTTATGGTGTCTTATTAGAAGAAAGTAGCACAAATTGTCCTGAGTTCTGTTACAGAATACAAATTCTTCTCAATATCCTGGTGAGTTAGTCAGAAATGTTTTATAATTCTAGTCTCTCCATGTGCCCATTTTCAGGAATGTTTTTCTTCTCTAATGAAGATATCTAGTTCTCTTTAAGGGCTCCTGCTCTTTAGATTAAGTACATTAATTTTTCTGCCCAAATTTGTCCACATATGCACAGGCTTGTCTGACCATCATATCTAGGTTATGTTTGTAGCCAGCTTTCTACAGGCTCAGGGTGACTTTGGGTTTATGCCTTCCCCTATCTCATGCAGAGACTCAGATTGTCCAGGCTTCTTGTCACTCATGAGGTGTCACTCTATTTGCAATAGAACTTTCTTTCCTGGATGTGTCTGTACAGAAAAATGAGGCCATCCTCTTAGCTGAGATTCCTCAAAACTAGTAGGATATCAATAAATGAACAAACCACTGTGTATTGCTCCAAGGGGGGCTAATTCACAAGAATTCTGCATTTGAATCCTAGTGCTCCCTCAGGCTGTGTTGCTTTGTTTTGCCTTTCAAAACAACAACAACAACAACAAACCACAAGCAAGCTCCCTTCCCCGTGATGAACAAGCTGCATTTGTGTGTTAGTGGAGCTTTCTGCAGTCCCCCTTTCCCTGAGTTGAAGGATGAGAGCATGAGGAGCAGGGGATGCATCCTACCAGCCCAGAGAGATCACTCATGTTGCTGATCTGCTGCTGCCCCAGCAGGGCTGCATCTCTTGATAAAAGTGAATGGAAAGCCGTTTCACACAATTACTGGGAGCTGAAAAAAAAAGGGATCTTTTTTGGATCTGAAGTGATAAAATGTCTGAACCTTCTAGTAGTCATAAAGAAAAGCAGCTAAATGCAGTCAGCCAGGAGCAGATAGTAAAAAGGACACTGAATGTCATGCAAATGCCTGTGGTTTTGCAATGTCTCTCACATGGAGAAGCATTCTTTCAAGTTTTAAGACAAGATAATTTAGGGAAAATGCTGTAAAGTTTCCTATTAACTTCTGGCTTTAAAACACATTCAAAGAACAGGGAATATTCACTGGACAGAGGAAATCTTCATAACTACCTCTGGGTCAGCATTTCTCAAAGAAATCCAGCAAAGAAAGAAACTTGAGTGAGTTTGTGGACACTGGTGTTCTAGTGCAGAACCTGCTGCCAGCTCTTTGGACTGAAGCAAACTGGAGCTTCAGTCTGCCTGAAGAATGAACACAGGGTACTGGAGTAGTAGAGCTCCCTTTGTCTGCTGCACTGATCCTGAGCTTCCATCAGGGGGAAGGAAATGGAGTGACCATTCCTCCAGGCTACCTGCAGACCCCATAAATCAGTCTCGTTCACATGAAGCACAGTAAATACTGTGATAATTGCCTAAGCCACTGCACTGGTTTCTGCTGTTCTTCCATACTGAGCTGCAGCATCCCAAGATGAAAGGGTAAATTAATGGAGACATTAGCTCTGCTATCAACCCCATGTACAGGGTGATTAAATTTTCAATGAGAAGGCACTGTCCATTTGCAAAATTACCTTGACTTGTATTTTAAAAATGCACTCTAGTTGCACAGTTGTAATTCTTGGTGGCTTTCCCTTCAAAAACACCTCTCTGTGGGGATGGTGAGTTAATAAACCATAAAACAAAGGTTTAATTACAGGGAGAAAAATAGTTGGCTATGATTGGGAGGCTTATATACCTAATGTGTTCATTTTGGCATTGTCCACGTACTATTGATCCTACATCTCCCTCTACCTTAATTCAGTTGTGTTTGTTAGGCAGTGGTGCCCAGGCCACTGGGTTTATCTTCGCTCCAAAACAAACCCAAATCTGTTCCAAGTTTGGGTCGCTGTAATTTGATGCTGGAGGCTCCCCTCCTCTTGTCATTACACAAATATTTGACCCATACCAGTATTACTATGATCATGACTCTCTACGTCTGTAGACAGGGAAAATGGAATATACCCATTGCAATTCCATAAGTAACAGTAAATGTTCCTTTTCCCCTGAGTTTTTAGAATGCTTTTGGAAGTGTTTTGTTTACTGCATTCAAAAACATTTTGAATATGGCAAGAAGTGACTATCTTGGCAAGAGTATTTCCAGGCCTCAGAGTTCTTGCTAAATAGTGCAAGGATAAAACAATGACTGAAATAATCATTATTTGATTACCTCTGGCTCCATTTTGAGGGTTACACAGCAGTTTAGCAGAAGTGTTTCCCTTCTGCTAATAAACATTCAAGACATTTGCTTGGGGTGTAGGCAAGGGAGCTCTGGGACTCATCTGGGGACAAGGCAAGGCACAAAAGCTAAGCCACAGCAACAGGGAGCTGACAAGCCGGGCCTGTACATGCTTAAACAAGTTGGACTTACTAAAAGAAAAATGTAAGCTCCTTTCCTGCGACTTGTACTGCACAGACAGAGCCCTGTGATGATTACATGGTGTGCCAGTGCACCCTAATCTCCTCCAGCAAAAGGAAACCGGTCAGCAGAGCCAGCGGCACCAAAGCAGCTCCTCAGCTGGAACTCCTCAGGTGGCACCTGCAGACTGCTTGAGCTCTAGGCACTGGGCAGACAGGCTCTCACCACACTGTAAAGAAAGGTGGATCTGAGATACTTCCCAACAAAATTCCAAGCAGCTACCTGCCAGTTTGCAGCGTTTTACTGACTGTGACATTCTTGACTGTTGCTCACAAAAGAAAACAACATGCTCTATCTTTTTTTACTACCCATAGCCCACAGCTATGGGCAACGAAAGGTAAGGGCATAGTTATGGAGATATTTATTTGGTCTTCATCTCCAATGAAGTAACAAATATTTGAATTTTATTACACCCCTGCTTTTAATACTCAAAGGCAATCACATATGTAGTTTATAATAGACAAGGAGAAAGCCAGTGGATATTCTTGTATTATGACATTGGGAAACCACAGGAAGGCACAGGAGTGAAAATATGGAGTGATGACATGAAAGCAGGAAATAATATGAAGGTGCAAACTAGTAGATAGAGGAAAAACAAACTGCTCAATAGCTAAAAGCCAACTACGATATGATAATTTGAGAAAGAAAGGAGACTTTGATGATCTCTTAATTAAAAAAAAAAATATTTATATGGCAAAACTGATAAGGGGAAAAAGAAATTTTAAGAGTTCTATTTAGACTTTTGTGGCAACTTTATATATATATATATATAATCCTCCTAATTCTCCTCTTCTAACTGCTCATAGGGTAGTTATGATAACTGAAGATCCCTGTCTCTGATAGCCTTGAGATAAGGAAAACAATCATATTTAGTTGGATCTATTTTCTATTAAGCCCAGCAGAAACGCTGGTGCTTTCTGGATGGCCCCGCCCACTAAAGGCAGAGTATTAAATATTTTAGTGACTTTTGTTATGCTGAAAGAGTTCATGGATGCTGTCAAATGGACCTTCATATAGAAGCAGAGTTCACTGAGGCTGATGAGCATGCTGGCTGCCTGTCAGTCATGCTAAAATAAAAAGGCCATTCTGTTCCTAGAATGGCTATGACAGGTTAAACAAAAGGAGTTACTTACCAAGGTGAGACCTTTGCAGGCATTGACTTGGGCTTTGGAGTGTTGGGTGCTCCCAATCACATGGGGAGAATAGGGTCCATTTTTCTTCCCTGAACTAGTTTCTCTCGTAGGGGGCTGATAATCACACTTGTAAAAGGTGCAGCTAAGAGGTGCTTGTGTGTGCAGTGTTGAGAAGTGGCACAGACCCCTTTAGGCTGAGGATGAGTGGGCTGCAGTAAAGCACCAGCCAGGCCCTGAAGGCTGGAGCTGAATGGGATGGGGAGACAGGGTTACAGCTGCACTATTGATGTACTCCTGACAGAGGCCAGCTAAAATGCTTTGGAAACAGGGAGACATAAAGGAAGGCTATATCTGAAATAATAGTGAGAAGAAATATAAAATGTGGGAATAGTGAAGGTTTGAGAGCAGAGAAAACAAGTGGGATGATCAGAGTAAAAGGAGACTAACCAGAACTTTCCTTTGGAAACTGTCCCATCAGGATTTCTTTATACATCAGAATTTTTGTATTGTTTATTATTATTATTATTATTATTATTATTATTATTATTATTATTACCAAGACCTCAAATTCCTTGGCAATGAAAGAGAAATATTTGCCACCACCCAGAAAGGCTTCCTTACCTTACAGAATTAGTCCCTCTGTTGATTGCTAAGAGGCAGAAGGTTGCAGAAGTTAACTACTAATGCTTTCTCAGTCTGCTTAATCAGGAAAGGGTCATATTACAGCTGAAATAAGATGTCCTTCTCATTAAGGCAATAAATTTCAGACTCAGATTAAACTATTGATCCAGGCTCAGACTTGTCACAGAGGGCAAATCAATTAAAATTTCTGTTACCCACCAGTAAATGAGATAATTATTTGTTCTCCAGACCTTTTTGTATTTGCCAATTAACCCATGTTTATTTAGCCTACAAGCTCTTGAGAAGAATGCCTGTGCTTAGCCTGAGCACATCTATGATGTTGGGGCCCTTGTGCCATTCAAGATTAAACCATAGTTAATGCTTTTAGAATGTGCCAGACAGCAGCAGAATATTTGAGCAAAGTTAATGTCCTCAGCTATTCCTCATTATATTTATAAGAGCCAAAGAACAGAAATCAGGCTAATTATGGGGAAAAGCAAATCAGAAATAAAGGTAATATTCTACTGATGACTCATGTCAGTGCTCTAGATTATAACTGCAACTATAAGGGGCCGTACATGAAAAGAACAGAAACCAATTAATTTTTAATCTGTTTCCTGTTAAATTGTTAAACTATTTCATAAAAGCAGATTCCATTATTGAATTAGACCAGGAAAAGGATAATGACAAGATAAAACAAATACACAGTCTCTAATTTGAGTTCAGTAATCTGACATCATCTGAGCAGCAAAAACATGGACGAGTTTTTTAAAAAGATGTCACAAAACTACTGAGTTTAGTACAGTAGGCAAAATCCTTCACTGCAGATCCAGGTTCTGTGTCGAAGCTAAAAGAAGGTAAATTCTCCTAATCAAAGGTAAAAAAATGACCTAATTAATTTTATAATTAACCTTGATAATTGAAAGGAAAAAGGGTCACCTTCACTGAGTTTGTTCAGTGTTTAGTTTCAGACTACAAGCAAACTCATTCCTGTTAATAAGGCTACTACTCCCAAACGTTGATGTAATAAAATAGAAATTAATTAGCACATGCAAATGAAGACTACTTTTATTATAATGTACCATAGTTCCTAATTTATTATTCCAAAGCATACAGCTATTTTAATATTGATCTTTGAAATTTCTGTGTCTTTGTCACGTACAAGAAGTAGACTTCTACGAGAAAGCCTAAATAAAGGAATTTCTAACAATAAGATTAGTATTTACTTGTGACAGGTTCCATACAAAATTAGGGGTACCCGATTTTTATTTGCCAAAGTTGTGACTAATTGTTACTCAAAACACACTATATAATATACTTTGGCTTTCCTGGAAGGTGGGAAGCAGCTTCTGCTTTTGTGTTAAACCTACTGGAACAGGAGAAGCTGGTATCTTACTTGTTTAAATCCTTCTTAAACCACAAAGATAGTAGCTTATTTACTTTATCAGCAAAATTGTATTCACAACACCTCAATGTCCATCACCTGGGTAAAGTTTTCTCAGCCAGTAACACCCTGGGAGTTGGAAGTTAGGTTTTACTCTAAAGATTGCATAATACTATTTTGACTTTCTACAATAACAAGTTTCACACAAAGACCTCAAAGTCTCCGAGCAACCTTTAATGTAGATAAATACAACTGTATCTATAAAGCAGAAGCTCAGAGGGATTTGCTCAACACACAGGGAGAACTTGCCTGTGATCACATAAAATGTACTTTATTATTACGATGGCCAGCTGCAGTAGAGCACCTTTACAGGCTCTATATACCAGGGAGGTTTTACTATTTCCTGAGACTGTAACTGAACATATTCTATATATATTTTTCCTTCACACCCTGCGTCCCAGTTACAATACCCACACAGACTTCATTAGGTTTTCTTTAATTCTCCAGTACAAGGGATCACAGAGAATAGCTGTATCAAATCTGTTAGTACTGTGTCAAGAACCTGTGCAATTTTCTTGGTTAGACTGCTCAGGGAATTATCTTGGCTTGTGCTATAGAAATTTAGAATTATGCTCTAGCTTTTTCAAAAATACTTTAAAATTACCTACCTACAGCCAACAGCTGGTTCCCAATGTGACTGCCAGTTTCAATGAAGAATCTCTTCAACAGCCTGCAGAACCCATTTCTGGTATCACTACATCCAGCTTTACTGAAGCAAATGCAATAGTTTTAAGATATATGTCTGTTCATCGCCAAAGGCCGATGGAAGGAGAAAAGGGAAAGTACAGTGCTTCCTGTCCTGTGCACAACAGCAATATCTATCCTATGAAGAACCTGGATACATGCTCCTTATTTCAAATTTATAGTGTATTTTAGCTCTTCCTATGTTACCTTGGAAAGAAAGGAAACTAAAACTCATGATTATCTGTAATAGTGAGAAACTCCACAAGTCACAAACCCCATCCTCTGAAAACTGAATGCCCCATTCCTTCCAATGACTCCTTCCCAAAACACTTGGCAAACTCATCCCTTCAGACACCGTCTGATGGACAGCCCAGGATCTGGGAGCAGAGCACAGACTCCTGGTCCTGACAACCACGGCTGGCCAGGAGCTGTCTGCAGCCTGTGTCTGCTCCAGCAGCACAGCTGGGAAGGAGGCAGAATGACCCTGACTTACCTTACGGGCAGGGTAATTTGTCACAGAGAGTAAAATTCCCATTAGCAAGACCCAAAAGAAGCAGAAGCTTACAAGGGTTTAATGCTGTTTTACTTTATTTCTACCAGAGCTTCACTCCTTTTGCATGATCCTAATTTTACTCTCTCATTTAAAAAGGAGCTGGTGTGGCCAACTGTGCTCTGTTCTCTTTGACAGGGACTCGTGGTGACAACAGGGATTACCTCTGAGGGAGCCAATCCCTTCAGCATTCATCTGATGGGTTGCTGCAGAACTGGTATGACTTCTGAGTTCAAAATTATGCTGAACAATGGCTTAAAGTCATGTCACAGAAACTATTTGGAGGCATTCATTAGGTAACAGTTGGAAATTACTGAAGAAACAGAATTAATGAAAATAGGAAGCCAGCTCTTTTATTCATCACACAAGAATGAGAAGTAAATATTTTAACTCTATACAGAAGCATAATATGGTGATCTATAAAAAGACAAGGGAAACAGAAAGACAGAATGCAGTCTGTTCAAAAAACGGCTTTGTATGAAGGACTAAAATTTGAATATTTCCAAAGATTTATTTTTTTATTTTCTGGGATAATATGTAGGCTTCTCATCAACTTCCACAAGCTTTATTTTCAAATAAACTAAAACATTCCTGATGGAAAACCCACTTTTGGTGAACAAAAATTTTCCTGAATTACTTGAGAACACCAGCAAAAAAGGTAAAATATCCAGCCTCTTGTAATCAAAATGTGTAATGTTTTTTTAACTTCTCTGTTTATGTTACCCATTCATTTGAAGAAATTGCTATGAGCTTGAGAAATCCTTAGGAATTTATTATTCTTTGATCCAGGTCAGCTTGTGTTTTTCTGAGTTTAAATTATGTATGTACCTAATTTTAAAGCATACAGAGTCAAGAAAATACATGAACATGCTTCAAGAACAATGGCCAAAAATACAAACAAATACCAAAGATGGGAGCTACTGATCAATCTATTCTTTAGTTTAGCTGTAGAGTTGAAAACCGTGTTCTTTAGATTTAGGACATTAAAAGTATATTTACAGATTCCTGCCAGATTTTTGTAAAACATTTTTTTCATCCAAGACTGGCTGTGTATCCCACAAACAAAGCAGAACAGCAGATTTGCTTTCAATAGCACAGATGTATGGAAATGAAGGAAAGGGTACAGATCTTCAATAAATCTGCAACTGGGACTTGCTGTATTCCAGCAACCAGTGTCACTGCATGTGACTGGGGCTGACTTGTACAACCCATTTGCAAGTTAAAATCCTCTGCCAGACTTGTTGCTTCCTTCAGAACTAAGCTTACAGGATTGCAATGTCAACACAATTCATGAGCTGACATTGAAATGATATAAAAGTACATGAATTTCTTACTAGTGCTTAATTACTTAACAAAAATCTGCAGGACATTTACAACCATTTTATTTTAACAAAAATAACTTTTTGAGTGTAGGAAAACTGGAGGATGCAACAGGAGATGAATGGGGGAACATGACAACTCTTAGAAAATGTTTGCATCAAGAATACATTTTTAATTGAAGAAACATGACTCATCTACAACAGATATATCTGCCCAAATATTGATATATTTATATATATATGTCACAGGAATTGCTTTGAGGCAAAATTATATAAATCATAATTTATGGGAAACCCTAGAAGGAATTACTTCCTGTTATTTAAAATTCATCTCAAAAGCAAAGCAATGCCATTAAAAAATTGCCCTAGATTTTCTCTCCTGTACATATGCAAATATTCATACACTCCTTTTTCTCCCTTTATGTGACATTTACTTTGTTCACGTCCATGATATGTCCCTTCCTTCTCTATTAGAGAAGGGGGACATGGAGCCCAACAAGCTGATAGTTTATATTCCTAATCTGTAGCTCTTTGCATATTTTTCCATTCATGAGCAGTGTTCATATTTACATGGGAAGGAAATGGCCTGTCAAGCTCAGCACAGTACTAATGATCCTAAATCTTTCAAAACAGTTGTTTTGACTATTCTCTTCCTTTTGGACAAACAGAGACATCACAAGCTCTTAAGGAGCTTAATTCTTAAAGGAGATGGATAAGATAAGTGTGTGAGTCTCCTCATGCAGAATTTGGATCCTTATTGCTAAACAATCATGTCCCTAGGTGAGAACCATCCAGAAAAGTTCCTGGGAAATAAAAATTCTCATCCTTAGAGGGCAGCCTTACACCCAAGAGTATAAAGTGTGCCCCAGTTTGTTGTTATCTCCCCCAACATCAGCTTTCATGCCAGAGAGTTACTCAGCACAAGACTTGAAGGCAGCCAACAGGATAACAAAGTGTTGTGGGTCCTGGCAGTAAAAAGGAAATGCTGCCCCAAATGTATCTCATATAATTTTACACACACTCAAAGCAGCACAAACCCCCCACAAATCCCATCAAGTGGCTCACAATCCTTATAACATGCTGGTTAGGAGAGGCAGGCTTTCCAATACTTGATGAATTGGTATTTAAAACACCAATTTTAACACCTGCAAAGGTGTTTAGAACAAAATTTGAGTTTCTATTTTAAGATAAATGCAATTTTATGACACAGTAAGAGGCAGCAGTAGTGTCTTCAGAAGCAGTACATGTGGATAAGTAGCCATTATTATTATTATATTGCATGCTTATGCAACTTAAAACAACTACAAAACTGTGATACAAGTATACAGTCTACAGAGATAATGTGGTTTTGCCCTTCCCTTACCTGCATCTTGCATAAAAATGACCTGATGGCAGTGCCATTGGCAGTGGCTGGCTTCCTTACTAGACAGCTGCTAAAGGAAAGGGAGCACCTTTGTTTGCATAGGGACACACACACACACCCATCCAACTCAGCACTGCCTCAGCACTGGGCAGCACCATCCCTCCAAAGCAGCACATTCATGGAGGGCTTCAAAAGGGGAAGAATATTCCCACCATGTTTCCCTGTCCTCTTTTTCACTGTCCTTCACAGCACAGGCAAGCAGAAGTCCTTGGTTAAAAGTGTACTTTTAGCTCGTGTGTAGAAGTCCTTCCAAGGATTGTGATTATTGGCTCTCAGCTTAAAAGAAAATGGAGAGCAACTGAAGGGAAATAGGAGATGTATTGTGGATCGAAGCTGTATCAGACACAATTCACTGCAGGAGGCTGGAGGCTGTGCCAAAGCACCAGCAATGGAATAGAGAATTTTTTAGTGTGAGCTGTAGCAAGATACTCTT
>VWYO01021024.1:104167-148286 GCA_013400275.1 Rhadina sibilatrix | reverse complement strand
TGGGTGTGTTTTTTTTTTTTTTTTTTTTTTTTTTTTTTTTTTTTTTTTTTTTTTTTAAAGATCTGAAAGTGAATAGGCAGAAAACTGATGTAAAAACCTGATTTGCTAAGGGCACAGGCTCAGAAGCAGCACTTTGGTTTATATTCTCACCACTTGCTGCTCACAAAGAGCAGGGAACATACCAACATAATAACTGATAACAGAGCTCATAAAAAGGAATCCAGGAACTGTATGTTTTGAAGGAATTGCTTTAGAAAAATGGAGGCGCTGACCAAAAGGCTTACAGCTGTCAATGTGCCTTTTTCACTTGCAGGTTGGTCTCTCCAATGCCAGCAGATGAAAGGATATTCAGTTCATGCTCTGAGCAGCATTCTGATTTCCTTTGGGTCTCGTGGAGCTCCTGCAATTGACAGACTCACTTTGCCCCCTCGTCTTTTGGCATGTCAGATGCCTACAGGTCAGTGGACTGTGGAATACTCTTTGAGACAAGTTGTTTGTCTGCAACAGCCTTTTTCCTAGATGGTGGGGGTTACAGCATTCCTTACATCCCCTTTAATGTCTGTGAAATGGGGCTCAAAGCGTGCTACTGCAGGCAAGGAGTAAAATGTGACTCAATAGCAGCTGCTGCAGCCATCCCATAGTATTTTGCATCAGCACTTTGCCAAAATTCCCTGGTATCTTTGGTGTGAAAGAGCAACGAACCCCACGGTGTTTCAGAGATCTTTGAGGACATTTGCCCAAGCAAGGCAGACCTCCACTGTGCCAGTTTTGCATCGACTGGTTCTTGGTACTGGGGAAGGCCACAGAGGTGCTATTTTCCCCTTTGGTAACATTATTTTTTCTGAGATCACGTCAGAGTTACCTAGAAATAAGGTTGTATATTACCAAAAAGCATGCCATCACTCTTTTTTTTCCCCCCTTTGGTACAGAAGAGGAAACATATTAACATTTCACAGAGAAGTCAGATGGCTCTGAGCAGTTTCCCATCTCATTACAAAAGCCAGTGTTTGCTAATCAAGAACTCAAAGGCTGATAAATGGTCAACTGGAAATTAATTTTTTCTGACAGAAGAAGCTGGTGCCAAGCTAAAGGCTTTTGAGTTGCCTTATCATTAGAATGAGAACTACCTCAGTTGCTATTTTACTTGCAACCTTTATCGTTATACAGGGTAAATCAAGATAGCCTGAACTCTGTAGAACTTAAAATCCAGTTCCAAATCCAAATATCACAGCTTCTGCCTGTCTGTTTCTTGTGAGGTAGAAGCCATCAGCATTTGAGATAATTTTTCATGGCAGAGCCAAAGTGAAGCATCAGAGCTGGCCTTTGCAGGTGGGCAGAACAGATCTGGCAGATGTGCTAAGGAGAGACCATCACAGCTCACAGCATCTGCTGGGACAGATAAAGCAAACCCACTTGCATAAAAACCTGGGGAGGGAGACATAAGAAAAGGATTAAAAACTAAGCAGAAGTATATTTATACATATAGGAATAGTGCTGGTGTGTGCAATGCACATATGAAAGCTAACAATACTGTATTTAATCGTTTTGTTAAGAGCTTTAGGAGGTCAGCTCAGGTCACAGAGCAGAGATAATGTGAGCATGGAATGGAGAAGAAAAGCTTGTAGGAAAGGGAAATGAGAAAGTCAGGTGAAAATAGGGCATTTAACTTTTTGGGGAGGAATTCTTAAAGGAGATGGATAAGATAAGAAAACTAACGCAGCCTGACTTTTTCATTTCTTATTAATGTGGAGCAAAAAGTAATGAGGATATGTGAGAGATTACAACAAACATATTGCAGAGGCACCTAGGAGAGAGAGAAAATCCCTGAATCACTTGCCAAGTAGATAAGGAAGCTTTGATATAAAAATAGCAATGACTATCAGCTACAGATGCTTAGTACCTTTGTTCCTCTACCAAAGAAAAGCCCATCAAGTGAGAGCTGGTATTTCCAGTTTCATGTCTGATAACAGATCTACCTCAAAACAAGACCTCAGGCACTGGGGCACAGCTCACTGTACAGGATTTTTCCAGCACTCCCAGACTTCATTTTAATACCCTACACTTCAACAGCTGCAGAATAAAATAAAAGCCTATCAAATGGAAAGTTATAAAAGGAAACTCAGGTTAAAAATTCTGGGTTTGGCAGTGTACTTCAGCAGTGGCCACATGCCAAAAGCAGCAATCCCTGGGATGCTGTGCCCTATGTATGCAACTTAAAACTTGGCAGGGGCAGAGGGCAGAGCAGGACTGTTCTGTTTCTGACAGCTTGGGACACCCAGGGCTTCATCCCAGCTCACAGAGAAACCCAGGAAAGACCAAGAGAGAAACTGTCAGCTGACAGAAGAGAAAATCTCTTGGAGGTTTTTTCAGTAGCAGCAATCTCCTCTGGACTGTCCCAGGGACACTAATCTGACCTCCAACTTCCCACATATTTAGCTGTGCCAGCCTCTCCCCTCCAGTGATCTCTGTGGCTGACCAAGAGGGGGTGGCATAGGTGCTCCAGCAGCCGTGTGGTGTCTCTGACCTCTCTGACAGCCCACACTGCAGAATTCAATTTTCCCTATTTTGCTGTCATGTCAAAATGTGGAGGGATCATGTGTGGAACTGCTCCTGCAGCCACGTTACCCTGGCAAAAGTCTAGAACCTTCTGCTGGGTTCAACGCGAGAGTGCTGAGCCTTGAGATCATGAGTAATGTCGTATCAACATTTCCATGATGAGCTTTCAGAACTTTCACTTTAATAAAACAACATATTCCCCAGAGCACAAGAGAACAATTTTCAATACAAATAGAATTAATGAGGCTGAGTAGTGTTTACATCTTTCAATATTCTCAATCCCGTGAGCAGATATGTTTATGTTTTTATGTTCAGCAATCTGAATACAACAGAAAACATTTCTTTTTACCATATCACTTCAGCTGAGCTTGAGTTAAAGGCTAAAAAATTTTGTGCTTTGCTTTATTATAACTAATATTACAGCTGGAAAAGAACTTTAGTTTTGTGTTCCAGATTTCTTCATTTTTGTGCACTTTTAAACACATATACATGTGCCAGCATATTTCACAGGCTTTTTGATGTTTTATTATCTCTGAATGTGGGTGGTTTGTTTCCAGCTATAGCTTGAAGTGCAAATTTCCTTCTCAGTTTTCCTATGTGAAGTTTAAAAATACAGTCATGAAATATCTGTCCCGTGTTTTCTTTCCTGGGTTTCCAAAGCAGAAATATAAAACAAGGTACTTCTCTTCAAATATTTGCATTATTAAAAAAAAAAAAAATACTCCAACAAATAAATAAATAACAATCAGCTGTTAAATAAACATAAAGAGATTCAAGGCCCACTGTCCCTAGATATTTCTCCATATCCCTGAAGAATTAACTGTAATGTCTGTCCTGATAAAAATCTCTTGGGGGCAACAAGCATAGCAGCAAAAGGAATCACAACGGGTTGGAGATTAACTCAGCATCTGCTGTTTGCAGCCCACTGTGTGCTTCTGGGGCTTTGCATCTTATTGTGACTCATATGGAAATGAGGAGATGGATCCCAAACAGAGCTCTGCTTTCAAAATCAGACATAAAATCATCTATTTCTTAAATGAGCATTTCCCTCTGACATACTGAAAAATGAACATCAAAGTGTTAGCTGTAAGTTATTTTTCATTTTCTGTTTGGTGTTCTTGCAAAGCAGGACAGCATTTTCCCAATTCGGCTGGTCCATTGGTCAATGGCAGCAGCAAAACACTAAAACATGACTCCTGGGAATTTTGCTGTCTAGAGGATTTTTCAAACCATATCATGCCAGTGAAGAAAGGAGGAGGCAGCAGGTTAAGTATTTCGTTCTCTATGTCTGAAAAACAGGAGTGTTTTCTATGGAAATTAATGTTTAAAAGTAATCCCAGCACCCTGAAGCTTTAAGTACTGTCACAAAGATTAGAAAGGGCCAACGGGAGCTCGCTGACTTTTCAAATTAACACTTTTTCAAAAGAGGAAAAGTTGCACAAGGGCCTTTCCAGCAAGCAGGTCTGGCAGGGTGGTGCTGCCCCCGGTCACCGGGCTGAGCCGGCTCAGAGCAGCCTGGCAAACACTGCTGCTGGTGCAGAGCAGCATGAGAGATCACCTCTGCCCAGCAAAGGGCAGCAGGGACAACAGTGGGCTTTGCTCAGTCAGAACTCCTCCTGATGCCTTGGGAAGGCTGACCTGAAACAGCAACCGGACAGAGCTGGAGAATAAAGTAGGTATTTATTGAAGGGCCTTAGGGTACACCTCGGGCAGGACAGGGCTATACCCAGGGTGGACTTAGAACGGTCACAAAATGCCTCGCCTGTCACAAGGTCTTACACTTTTATAAGTTTTGGTCCATTTGCATATTGGGGTTTAATTGTCCAATTAGAGCTTCAGGTTGTGAGGTCTCATCCTTCTCGTTTCTCTCCTCAGCCCACCGTTGTTTGTGCTTTTGGGCCTGAAAATTGACCTTGGTCTCCAGCAGGAAAAGGATTTGTTTTGTCTCCCTACTCTGTGAAGAGAGCTTACTAACACTTAATAAGAGGCTCAGAACTACACCCCCAGGCAGCAGAGAATCTGAAAAACATGAAAGCTGAAACTTAGGGCATCACTCCCTGTAATAATCTTGAGGCACTTTGTGCCCTTTATTACTGCAGCATCCTTGTGAAGGAGTTGTTCATGAAACAGTCAGACATTGAGAGAAGACAACTAAAAGGTAGATTTTTATTCTCAATTTCTTTAACTTTGGGACTATCAAAGTGGTCCTTTTTAAGTTTGATGAGAACAGACACAAATGTGATTTTCAGGCTGTGGCTGCTCCTTCTAACAATGCCAGCAGAACAGAGCTGAAGCAGTAGCTGCAAAGGTGTGGTTCTGTGACCTGACCCAGCACTACTGACACACTGCTCCTTCTGCGGGAGGTGGCTCATGCTGCTGCCAAGCATGAGCAAACTAGGTGTAATACTGATGATGATAATAAGGTGGGGTTTCTTAAATCCATGCTGGCCAATGGTAATAGGATTCTTAATCCAGCAAATGCTGTGATGACAGAAGTGAATTTGATCTGAAGATTGGTCTTTTCTCTACACCTTTGGATTCATTTTGTTTTGTTAATATTCTTTACACTTACCCCAGAGATAGACTTTCTTTTCCAGTTTTGTGACTGCTTTTCCTTTCCCTACCCGTGACTTTCAATATCCTTTAGCCACTGTTGTGTAGCTAATTTACTGACACCTTCCTTCCCTCTCCCTTCTCTACCCTCTCTTTCAGCGTGATGTGAACTGTGCATTTTCCAGCTAGGCCAAACTGTAAGAGTATGTCTTTTCATTTGTGGGAGATATGAAATATTAAAACAAACATTTCCCTGCTTCACTCTCAGGAAGAGCTTAAAGGAGCTATTACAGGGATTATTTTTTCCTCTACTTACTGGAAAACAAAGATAAAAATGTAGCTTTCAAGTAGGTCATTTAATCTTGGAACATTTAATTGTGAAGTTGCCAGCCATGATTTGATTTCTCATCTTCTATTATTCCAAGGTTACAAACCTTCCAATTCATTTATATTTATAAACAATGTTCCCACTATATTACATGCATGGATTATTAGGAACACCTCCCAGTAGAGTACTGTCAACTTTTTGTACATAATTAATTAGAAGGCTCAAAGATACCTTTTATCAAACTTTCACAGAGGCTTAGCATATCAGAAATCTCAAAATGAAAGAACTCTGTTTAGACCAAAGGGCTATCCAGCTTACCCAAGTAAGGAAATATTTTATATTTCATGGGATTTTAAAAAAAAAATTAAAGAAATAATTAAAGCCAAAGTGGAAATCACCTAGGGAAGAATGTGGTTGCAGTGATAACAGAATTATATTTCACAGTAAAGGGAGCCAAACCCTGGCTCCAATTAACAGTCCAGTTCTGATAAAGTAAGTCAAAGGAGAAAACAGCCTAACCAAAACGATGATCCTACCTGCAAAAGAATTGAGATGGGAGTAAGAACTGACCCCTAACAGTTAAACTGCTTATAAATCATCCACAAGGTGGGAAAAGACAGCAAATGCAGCGCTCTGCCTATTTGCATGGCTTCTGCATTTTACAGTAGTTCCTCAGAAGCAAATTGAGCCTTTCGGGTTCAAATTGAGTTGCAAAACTTTGCTTGGGAGGCCAGGTCAATCTCACACAGGCCCCGTGCACATGGGAGCCCATGTATCATCATCCTCATCTCATACTTGCCACATGCAGCACGTGTGAGTGGGTCTGGGATAGCTCTGCAGCACCAGGGGTGAGCTGGCCAAGAGGAGAGACACTCACTTTTCCTTGCATGCCCATTTCCTTGCCATCCTAACGCATTCTGGATCACCAACTGCGAGCTCCCTGCCAGGGGAAGTGCCATGGTGATCAAACATCCCTTTGATTCAGACATGTAAATGTCTGTAAAAATCAAATGCAAATTGCTCAAATTTCTCAAGAGCATGTTCTATTGTTTAGCATTTTACTGGGAATTTTGGGGCAGGACTTGTCACCTGCAAGAGAAATTATTACTTTGCATAAATTCTGCTATGAAAGTTAAACTGTTTGTGGAAATTAAAGACTTATTCCTCTTCTTTCCCTTACCCCAAATAACCCTGGGAGGCAAGGTGGCAAGTGCAACAGGAGATACTGCCCATGAATTCACAGGTTAATGGCCTGGGCCCTTTCACAGAGCTGGGTTAGCTGGAATACAACCAGTGGATGCATTCTTGCCATTCACTCTGATGGCCAGGAGATAACATGAGCTCTGTATGTGAGACAAGCAAATCTTTGAGCCACACTGCCACCCCTTATAATTTTTAACAGCAGATTGGAATCGTTTCCCAGGATCAACAACTCTGTGTTTTTCAAATGCTATATAAAGCAGCTTGGCAGCAAGGCTGAGAGATGAGTTTTCCTTCTCCTGGTAGGTCACTGCTGGTGCAGCAGCACTTCAACTGAGCAGACAGCTTCTCTCTAGAGAAAGTCGTATATTTAGTGTCCCAAATGGTAGGTTAGATGTCAGATTTAATTTGAAACCTGAGATGATGTCATTCCAGAGAAACTGTTGGGAAAATGCTTGTGTTTAAACAAGAGGACATTGGTTAATTGAGTTCTCTCATTCTTCTTGGTATTAATTATATTTAATGAGTAATGATTTAGCTAAAAAAATATAAATTAAAAAGTCAAAGACTAGTAGGCTGCAGAGAAAGTTCCCTGTGGTACTGAAAGACAGTAAAATTCAAAGATCCTGTCAATAAAATCTTTATTCTTATCTGTCCTCTTAACACTGCCCAGGGTACCATTACACTGACTACGACAAAAAAAAATTCTTCTTCCCAGGACTAAAACTGGAATTTTGACTTAATAAGATAGAGATGCAAATAACACACCTTGCAGCATTCTGAATGAGTTATTTGCTACATAAACCTTGAACACAGTGATGCATTTTATATTGCACTTATCCTAAAATGTCTTTATGTCTCTTCTACACACAAAAGCCAAAATCCACATGACTCTTCTAACAGATAGCTCTTGGCCAGCTTAGAATATTATCCTTGTTTTACTTCAGTGAATCAGCTTACCACATTTTATGCATTCCCATTATACATTTCTACAACTAGGAGAATATAGTTAATGAATCTAGAACACAAGCTAAAATCCTTTAACTGTTAGTGATCTATAGCCTTCCATCAAAGCAGTGAAAATTTTTCCATCTGTGTAGGTAGCAGAAGTAACTGGAAAAGGCTTGGATATTGCCAACTTCCTTAATAATTTTCATGAAACATTGAGATTGTCTGAACTGCAGTAAAAAAAGCACTGATTGCCACTTCAAGGCTTCTAGTTGAAAGCAGAGGACATTGCTGTCTTTCTTTGTCCCGTGTAATGACTTGCAGAAATTCTGTAAACCCATTTTCTTAAAGAAAAAAAAAATAATCATTGCCATTAGTGTCTTTTGGGACACTTCCTATAAATAGTTAAATTTGCCCTGCTTTACTCAGTTTAATTATTTATTTGGAGAATAATTACTTTAGATGTCAGTTCCATTATCATGGAAGTTGTAAATGATCCTGAAACTGAAACAAATACCATCTTCTTGAGATCAGTAACCTTAGCACTACAGACACTATTTTAATTGTTGCTTCATTGCAGAACCCATATAGAATAGGAATGAATGTGACTCTCAAGCTGTCCTAAGATTTATTTTAGAAGAGTTAACAAAACCTACAGATAATAAGAGGTATAGGATTTCCCATTGCAGGTACTTGTCTGTGCCTGTCAAAGTCCTGTAGAAAATAATATATCCCTCAGCAGCAGTGGAATAGGTAAAAAAAAAAAGCATTAATGGGTAGTCAGCATAAAATGTGAATATATTATGATAGAATATTTTTATTGAGGCTAGAGTCAACATTGGTGAATTAATTTCTTTCCATCTAAACCTAATCCTTTCCTACATACGTGTGCAAAGTACATGCCTACCAAAACCAACACTGAAAATGTTCCTATTCATTAAAGAAAGGTAAATTTATTTATTAAGTTTATTATGTAGTCAACTGATTTCCTAGGAGTTTGCACACATCTACCCAGTTCCGTGAAACATCAACCTTGCCCACCTCCCAGAAGGACACCCAAGTTTTCACTAAACGTATTGTTGCTGTTAAGGACTTTCACAACATTCATCTCCTGTCAGGAGAAAATGTGAACTGGGTCAGACCCAGGATCTGTCCAAGCCAGCAGCCAATCCCCAGCAGCAGCTGAAGGCAGATGGCCAGGGGGAAAAATGAAGGCCACGGCACAAAGTCTGACACTTCCCCTCACAGTCCCTCAGCTGCCAATCATCCACAGCCCAGGGACTGCTGGAGCTGGGTGGGCTGTCTTTGCTCCTAATCACATGCACTGGACATCCCACAGCGTGCTGAGGAAACATTCCAAGGAAACATTCAGCTTTCAGGTCTTTTAGCCCAAGACATTCCATGTAGACCCATCCTCTCCAGCCTTTCCACAGAGGAGTTGGCAGTAATTGTATTCTGTCCAGGCAGATTTTCCAGTTGTGCCTATTTAACCATTACAGCCCTCATTTCTAATTCTGTGCCACTCTTCCTTGTCACATCCTCCTCCGTACACAGCATGTTTGCACTCATGAATTTATGTTTTGTTGTTGTGTTGTCTGGTTTTGTATTTTGGTGCTTATGAACTCAGAGTGACTCTTTATTCCTGGAATACTAATTCAGAACTGCTGAATTGAAAGTGTCCAGGCATAAAACTGGCTTGTTCCATAGGCTAAAAGCAGGTATTTCCCTTTATCCAGAAAATCAACATTGTCACTGTCTCAATACTATTCCTCAAAAGATCCTTCCATAACACAGAGAGTAAGAAGGATACTTTTTAGGTACAGACCAAAGGATTTATTTTGTTACTCAGCAAAGAGCCTACTATCTGCCCTCACTTATGTAAGGTTCATTTCCACACCTACCCTGAGTATCTTTAGCTCGGGTTGGCAGATTAAATATTTGAGGCCAGGTTTTGTGCTATTTCTGTCAGAAGCCAACTTTTTAATTTCTGAACATGTAAAGTGTTGTTTTTTCAACCATCTTTCAAGGCTTACTATATTGGATTTGAAATCTTCTCTACTCATTTACTATATGCCATTTTTCTTTGATTGCAACCACAATACCATCTGTGCTGAGATTTGTCACATGAGGTTTTAGCTTTGGATTTCAATTATTTCTATAAAATATCACTTAAAATCAATTAGTCACCTTGGACATAAAGATAAACTAAACAAACAGTTACATCTATCTTCCTATGCTGGTTTTTTTTTTTTTTTCCTTTAGCTGTATGGTGTTTTGAGAAGCACCAGATTTGCTTGATGAATGGTTGCCTATTTAATGATAAAAGATAAAAATTGTGCAACAGCAGTTGGGGAAAAAAAAATACAGGGGAACAAATAGATCGCTCTGCTCATCATCATCATCCTGAATGAAGGAAAATATCCTGAAGCTTGGACTAGTGACTAAGACTCAGCTCTCCATCTGTCTGTGAAGGTGGTGTCAGCCATGGGACGATGACTGATGAGGATTCCATCCCATTCAGCAAGCTGGTCTGAGGGGCAGCCCCACATCCCAGCCAGGAGAAACTCCTGGTACAGAGATGAGAGGACAAAGTTCTCTCTGCTGCCAACCTAAATGTTCAAAAATCATAAATCATGACCCCAAGCATGAAAAGTCTGACTTCAAAAAAGCAGGAATTTAAAAGTATTGGACATCCTTGACCCTGAACACCATCTGAGGTGTTTCTGAGACCCTAGCCAGCATCAGCATTACATGTCTGAACTCCTATAGGTGCAACAGCTGCAGATTTCATTGGAATTCATTTGGGGTTTTTTCCACATTCATATTATTGGACATCCCCACAAAGTGGGCCTTTAATATCACACAATGCCTTGATACCAGACTCCCAGGAACCCCAGTGACACTAGACAGCCATTCTAGGATCTGAGGGCTTCCTTGACCTTCACTGGGCTGCAGAATTAGCCAAGAAGCACTTCTCCCTCTCCTCCTGCCAAAAACATCTCCACGAACTCCTGTTAACATTTACCCAGGGTTGGATTCTGCCTATATGTAAAATGAGAGTTCCATCTGCGTACTCACAGTCAGATTAATCTCGTTTGAGCATGGCTAACTACTAGGGAGGGAGCTCCAACAACTCCAACATTGCCAAGTCCTGGCCAATGTGTAGAGCAGACACTGTGATTGCAGAGGAAGCTGGGCCAGGGAAGTGGCCTGGTTGAAAAAGTGACCTGACAAAAAATTACCAGATCGTTTACAACACTGGCTCCCTGTACAATCCTTCAGCTATTAATGCCAGCACAAAGGAGAGCTCAGGGACACAGGGACGTCCCTTTAGTCTGCACTTAGATGCAGTTAAATTGCAGTCCTGGAAACAAACATAAATTCCCTGAGGTCATTTGACAGTCCTGCAAGGTTTCCTGCCATGGTTAGAGCTCAAGCTGTTTTTAAAGAGACCGCAAACATGGGATGAGGAAATATGGATATTACTTTTTTTCTTTCATGTTTTTTTCAGTTAGATCTGCAGATTACAAAACCTTCACCCATCTTCCTGCCTCTTCAGAAGGAGCCTTACTTGGCTTTTCAAATAAACACACTGGGTAATATGAAAAACAGAGAGAGGATGATGTTGCTGTCATCTCTGGCAGAGGTCCAAATAAAGTTTGCTCCTCTTATCACAATGAATAACTGCATTTTGCAGAAATGGGAGCTAGAAATAACCCTTTTTAACCCATGGACAATTATATAAAATGAATCCAAAACCACACCTATTAGCAATCATAAAGGATCCTTCCTGACTAAATCAGCTTAATCTCAGTGTCCCCTGAAAGAAAGTTTGTGTAGCCTGCAGGTCACGTGCATGCTAGTCTTTCTTCTTTCTCCCTGACTACATGCAGTTTAGACCACTGATAAGAACCTTACAGGGTTGCAGATTTTGGGGCATACCACTGAAAAATGAAGGATTTGGGAAGTAAAAGAACAAGCTTTGCTGTTAGAGTATAACAGTTTATATTCCCCTGTTAATTCTCAAAAATCACTAACAGTTGCCTTGGGAACTTAGAGTCCCAATCAAAGCATACTCTGTGGACCTGCTTTTACTAAATGCCAGGAAAACAAAGATGTAATTTTAAGCAACTTGGTGCATATAATGAAACAGAACCTAACCTTAAAGAGGTTTTTTTTTCCTGAAATCTGACAGAAGATGTTGAGAAAGGGTTTTAGTGAGAAAGCCTTAATCTGGAGTTTTCCCAGAATGTTGTTTCAAGCCACTAAGTATGAATGAAAGGAAATTGTGGCCTCAGCTGGGTCCCCCTTGGTCATCCCCAAGCGCCCCAGGCAGGACGAGAGCGGGGCAGGACCTGCTCACAGGATACTCAAAGGGTGCTCACAGCCATTGTGCACCATGGCCTGTCCACAGGTAGAGCAGCACACCTTTCTCTCAGGCATGCTCCTGGATTTGTACTTCAGGACCAAAGCAAATCAGCATAGGTCTCTGGGTATCAGTGAAATGATAACAACATAATCACCAAGCCTGTGTTAGTTACTTTTTGCTATATATCTTATATAAATGAAGATTAAAACTTCTGATAGACCCTTGAAGCTTAGGCCTTCATTTCAGACCAACACAATGTCATATTTTGAAAAATAATTCAATAATTTAATTCAATGGTTAGAAGTAGCTTGGATGTTTTTCTTGAGAAATCTGCCAAGTGGCATCTACTCACAAAAGCAGCACAAGGCCATGTAACCACATCTTTAATTTACTGCTACTGCTGAGAGGGTTGGCTTGCCCCGTGCTTTTATTTTACAGTAGCTTTGATTGCACTTTTCTCGATAAAATCTGCATCTGACAGCATGGAACACATTTATCTCAAATATGGAAAGAAATAACAGCAATAGGATCTCCTGCTTGTATGTGAGAGAGTGAATGAGAACATAACAAATTCACCTACGCCATCATCTCTCTGAACAAAGGCAGAATTTCAGCTGCAGTGACCTTGTGGTCACAAAGATCACAGATTGCAGGACAGAAGACATAGAAAGAAAAGGGCTTTAGTCAGACAGGTGTACACTGTTACAATACATCCTGCAGTTGTTATATATCCAAAACTATTTCTCTTAAGACAGAAATCAGGCTTCCCCTCATGTTGTTCAATAGTTTACAAAATACAACCGACAATAATTCATGCTTTTGTTCAATAGCAGTGAGGGAATTATCTCTTCAGTTAAAGACCTAGAAACCAGGAAGAAAATAAAGTGTCAAATATACAGACATTACAAACTTGCCCAGGTGAATTTGACACAGACCTGCACAACAGACAAGAAAAGTCTTTTTTAAGGGAGTTGCAGCTGAAGTCCAACGGAGTTTAGTAATATTGACAGGAAGGTTATGATAAACTTGATAGTAAGAAAAATCAAGATTTTAACACAAGTAGAGAAATATGCTTTGTGAACTAAACCAATAGAAATGTTCCCATATAACAAATTAGTAATACATCCAATTTTGATTGCTTTTGTCATTATAAACCAAGCTATACCCTGTCTGGACTGAGCTGTGTGACTCCTAAAAGAGGTCCCTGTTTTGCAGGAATTCCTAAGCTCCAAAGCAGATCATGATCACATTTAGGTTCTTTCCAGGCTGTGAAGGCACAGATATCTCCCCATAGTCTTGAAACTCACACCTCAGACCTCCAGCTCATGGAATACCACATAGTCATGAACACTGAAAACTAAAAATGGGTAACTCTGCTCTGAACATCAAAGTCTAGATCTCTGCTGCTCTTCACATCTAACTTTTCATGCCACCTTGTTAGGGACTATGTGAGTATATAATGTAATTTAGAAGAGCTTTCCTGTTCATAAAGCTATGGCATCTCTTGAGGAGTTAATATTTGTTCTGGGGATCAACAGGCACTATAACTGGAATTAAAGATGACTTTTTCATCTGAAAAATCCTTTCTAAGCCTCATTGACTTAGTGCCCTATACCCAATCTAGAGTTTGGAGCAAAAACAGAGAACACAGAGCCATGGTGCTGCTGACAGAAAAGGACATTTATTGGAGAGTTTTATCCAGTTTGATCCTACTCATAGTATATCTCAATTTCAGACCATGTTTTAATCAAAATAAGCTTTTATGAATATCCACTACTACTTACTCTAATAGATCCTAGGACTGAGAAACCCTCATGCTAGGAAGTACGACCTAGGTATTAAAATAATTCTCATTAAGCAACATAAAATTCAGAAAAACATATTTCAAGGCCCACTGAGTTAAAAGAATTAGGACACAGTAGCAGTGGCTAGGTATTTATTAATTGCCCTTAGGTAACAACAGTCACTTTCATAAACAGGTTACAGAGAACACCATTTTGCAGAATCAGATCAGGCAGATGTTTAGGCTGGATGTGGTTTGGCCATTTAATTATCAGAAGTGCCATGAAGAGTGTAAAAAGTGATACCTAAGTGTGAAGGCATCAGTCATCTCCATGCTGTGCCCTGCCCCTCCCAGGAGCAGTGTTTTGAGCTTGACTGTTTTGAATGGTAAATTTTTCAAAAGCCTCCAGATCCCACTGCCGTGTTTCATTTTCCTGAGGACATTAGACTAAGGGAAAATCCAAAACACAGGACTACTTTCTAAACTTGCCTTTATGCAACTTCATATTTCAAAGAATTAATAAAAAATGCCAAAAGCTCTATTATAAGGATGAGAAAAGTATCTCAGGAAGTCTTTTTTCTTTTGCAAAACTAATCAATACAATGTTTTAGGTATGCTGCCTGGACCACAATCCCATATTATGCTGAAAAGAAAGAAGCATAAGAGGTAGAATGGTGTTTTCATTATAGTTTAACTGTTTCAAACAGTTTAACTTTTTAACTTTTTTTTTCCTTTTTCTTTTTTTTCTTTTTTTTTTTTTAATATGGTCTACAGTCCAAATCTGATAAATCAGAATATAATTAGATAGTGCAGGAATCATCACCACAGATGTAGCCAACAGGATAGTTTTTATCTGGGATTATTTGTCAGCAAAGGATCAAAATCCCAGACCCATTAAATTAGGGGAAAATTCATTGTGTGAAAGTGAGGAGGGCTGGATTTGTCTGGCCCAGACAACATTGCAAATGTGACCACGAGCACCGAGTGCCTGCCTTGGGATGAAAAAAGATACTGAGCTTACAAAAGCCATCTATCTCCCCGTGAGAGCAAATACCACAAAGGCTGTTCCACCCCACGATTCACTGTTGAATGTTTTCATTCAGGTGGGCCCTGGCTCTCTGTTGTCACTCCTTCACACGTGTGCCTAATTTGACATACAGAGCCAAAGATTAGTTCCACTGAAGTCCTGTGGTTTGCTTAGCGCTAGGATGAAAAATCTCCCACTGGCTTCAAGTGTGAAAGATCAGAGACTGAAGGATCAAACTTTATAGCAAGTAGGGTCAAGCAGCAAGTTCCCAATCCACAATATGAGTGGTGGTTTTTATTATATGTCACTGCTCTGCTCTGAAGGACTCTTTCCAGCATGACAGTTCCTTGTTTTTTTCTGAATGGCTGTTATCAGATCACAGCTTTACACTGAAGCTGTTTATAAATGTTCCTTGTGACATTGCCCTTTTTTTTTTTTTTTATCAAGCCATTTTTCCACCATGAAAAAGGATATTTATTGTTCATATAAGAGGCAATGAACCTGCAAAAGCAGCGTTCATAAAACCTGGAAACTTCCTCAACAAGCAAAATGACTAACTATGATGGACATCCATAAATCACTCCATATCATTCATCATAATTCTTGAAGTTTCATTAATTCCTAGAGGAAGACATAAATCTAATGTGCATCTTAAGGAGCCAGCAGGCTGGCTTGCTTTCCAGGCATAAAATAAATATGATGCTCTCTTCCTCACTGAGGAGATGCAGGTTTTGCATGTGTGCACAGCAGGAAATGGATGTCGCTCAAAATGTGAGGATATCCTGGGCAGCCCTACAGGCATTGCTTTTGTTTTCAGAATGTGCAAATGTTCCATCCTAATCCTGCCCCCACTGAACTCAATGGAGCCTTTTCCCTATAAAGCTCAGGCAGAACTATATGTTTAATCTACCTCTGCTTTTGAACAATCAGGTTAAGAGTGCAAACTTGGTTTCCAGAACTTCCAGAACCAGTGCCTGGGCCAGTGCTGCAGGAATCCTCTTGGAAGGGTCCTGGGCAGCTGCACAGGGTCTGCCTAACCTGGAATAGCTTGGGGGATCACAGAGATCACACATATTTGGCAGAATCTATCAAAAAAGGACAGCAACAAAATCTTTTCTTTTAAAGCAGGCAAGCTGATACAAACAGGAAAAAAAAAAAAAAAAAAAAAAAAAAAAAAAAAGAAGCCTTTACAGTGAAGCCTGGTGCTATGAAAATTGCTCCCTGAAAATACTAAAGCAAGTTTGACACCCTGTGGCCAGAGTCAGCATGGGAATAACTCACCCTTTCAAACCCTGGGCTTGCTCACTGAGGAGATTATCCTGCTCCTGAGGGCATATATTTTTGTTTGAGGTGGGTATGACAGTCTTGTGAGTGAGTATCCTGGAGGAAAGAATATAAATGTGCACACTAAATATTTCTGTCAGGGGATGAATAGGGGCTGAAAGAGAGCAGTATCACTTGAAAGCCCACAGGACATTGGAGGGTAAACACAGGACGGGTCCCAGAAAGTCTGTGTGACCCCTCTGCTTGAGGTTATCCCCTGCCCTAAAAGAGGAATATGAATATAAATGGGAGACCAGAGACTGGGGAAAGAAAAATAAGGAAAAGAAACTAGTGTGTGGAAAGACTAGTTTCTCCTAAGACAGATGCAGGTTGAAATGTAAATATCTCTGAAAAGATAATTTAGATAATTTAAGATAATCATAAAGTCTGTTTAAAAGTCTGCTGCTTCTTTTTCCAGCCCACATTTTCCAAAAGAAAGAAAAGCTGACTTTAAAATATCTGTGATAATTGTTATGAACCATCACATGTAGCAGTCTTGGCTTATTGCTGCACATCCAACGCACCACATCAATCTCTGTAAACCTTTCCAAAGGTTTGTGCCTGTAGTTTGGAAGAACTGATTGTATAGCAAAGATAACAAGGCAATTTGTTAAAACTTAATTTGTAACAAATTATTTCTGTGGAAAGAGCAAATGATAACAAAAGGATAACTCGAGATTTATGGAATTGAAGTAAGACTCAGCATTCCAGCTGCACAATATCTTGGGATAAGTCATGTCTGCACATTGTTTAGAAGATTGGCTTTGAACTTCCAGGATCATTGGCATACTTTTACACAGAATAGATTTATTGATAGGTTTATTAAGATGGAATGAGTATTTATTTACTCTTGTTTTCTTTTCCAGGGCAAACAAAATTCAGAAAAGACATCTAACATATAGTATATCCTCAACCATGATAAGATTTTCAGGTTACACAAACAGCCTTTGAATCAGGCTACAAAATGGTTATGCAAGTAACCTCTTTCCTCATAATCTTCAAAATATTCACCCACTGTGAACTGCTTTCTAGTGTCTTTGCTGGGGGCAGATATAAACCTCCCACCTTTTTTGAATGGTAGTGCATTTGAATTTACAGAGAAAATGTCTTTATTTTTCAACAACCATTATTTCAGCCTTTTAAAATCCACTGTATTTTACTCTACCTTAGAATATGCAGAAGGCTAAAAATGAAAGATAAATTCCAATACTGAGGACACAAAGCAACGAAGCACTTTGAGGACTGGACTACTTCATCATGTAAGCTGGTCTTGTGGGGTTGTTTGTTTGTTGTGGTTTTGTTCAGCTGATTTCAGAATATCATGGGTCTGTTCATCTTGTCCTTAGCCCTCTCTACAACTTCCTGCAAGGTGAGTCTCAGTCTCCTCTCTTAGGACTAGCAACAGGACAAGAGGAAATGGCCTCAAGCTCTGTTAGAGGAGTTTCAGGCTGGACATCAGGAAGAATTTCTTCACTGAAAGAGTGCTCAGGGATTAGAATGGGCTGGACAGGGAGCTGGTGGAATCACCATCCCTGGAGGTGTTCAAGGAACAGCACTTGGTGTTGTGCTTTAGTTAACAAGCTGGTGTCTGGTCAAAGGTTGGACAGAATGATCTTGGAGGTCTTTTCCAACCCTAATGGTTCTGATGTTCAGAGAAAATTCCTGACTGGAAGTTTTAACTGCCAGAGTAAAAAGTCACTAAGGATAGGAAAGAACCTCCTCAACTCTATTCCAGCTCAGCATTAAAAAAAAAAAAAAAAAAAGCGTTTAACCCTTCACGAGGAAGATAGAAGACAGCTCAACTCTCTGTGCTTAGTTTAATTATTGAAACAATACATTCAATAGGGAATTAATCTACACAAAACCATGTAATATATGTTAACTAGAGACAGAGAGATACTCCAGATGTAACAACACTCTTGTGAAAGCAGTGCCTGCCTCTTTGTAAGGTTTTTCACTTATTCAATTTTAAAATATTTTTTAAATTATTCCATATTAGAACATTATTATGTGCACATCTCTACCACTATCCCTACAGCTGAAAATATGGATTAGGGCAGTCAGTGGAGACAGATGAGTCTTGTCCTACCCAGCAATGCTCAGTCTCTGCTGCTCCAGCTTGTGCAGTGATGAATTATTTAGACTCTGTGTAGTTAAAGTAGAGCTTCAGCTGTGCAGTTGATAATCAGAGCAGTGTCAGAGCCTGGGTTTCTTTATCAGGTGTGCAAACACACGGGCACGTGCCCTTCACTTTGCAAAGGTAGTCGGTGGCAATTACAATCAGAGAGGGGATTGCTGTACCACTCCAAATTTGTGAGCTGTTATTCATCAATACTTGCACTTGGAAACATTAGATTATTCTGCAAGATGCTGAATGTTCCTGTTGATTGAAACTATTTAAGGGTGTCAAATCAAGCCTTTTCTCACAGTTTTCATCACAACTGCAACAAAAAAAGAACATCATGTACAAAAGGCCCCACTAACACTTTCACAGATGAGAATTTGGTTTGCAAACTACCTTGATTTGTGGAGCACAAATCTCAAGGGTACTTATATATAATTTCAAACAGCACCTTAGAACCACCTTAGACAGCTGAACAGCAACTTAGAACCAAAATTTTGATGGCATGTAAGCAAAATTTTAGATAAAGTGAGATGTTTAAGAAGCAGCCGTGCAACAAATACACATTGTTCAAATATGCAGCCATAAAAGCCACATTTTCTAAAAGGACACGATCCTGTTGCATGCCATTTCTGTTCTCATGGCACTCACATTCCCTCTGAAGTACTGCCCCAGCCTTCCATGCTGAGCACTGGCGCTACCTTTGCCACAGAGCACACGAACTGGCAGGTGCCTTTCTCATTCTGTACCTTTCCCAGCACAAAAACTGGCTGAGCAGCAGCTGTTGGACAAGCCAGCTAGCAAAATTGGGTGTGAGGGATGTGGGGCCTGTTTTTGAGGGCAGCCGCCTCACAGCTCTAGTGATTCTGAGTTTAGTATCTTCTGTAGGAGTGCAAAGATCTTTTAAAGCATAATGCAGCCTGTGCCCACTTTGAGAGGCCTGGCTTTATCTATGCATGGAGCACACTGTGCAAATGAATGTTTAGCTTGTGAGAGACTGTTTCTGCTCCCTGGCTGGGTGGCTGAAGTTTTATAACTAGCCTGGTGATCACATGCAGTATAAATAACAAATACCTCTCCAGATGCATACTGAGACCTGCATGCATTTATGCAATCAAAGCACAACATCGAGGTGAAAAAAAAAAAATCAATAAAAGCTTAGGAACAATGAAAAACCTGGGCTACAAACAAACAGAACCATTGCTGTACTAATACATATTTTCCAGGAGGTAGGATCTTGCTTATTATATCATACCCAAAATACAGCAGGAATTGCTCCATGTGCTGACATCTGGCTGTAACAGCATGACCCCTGGTACCACGCAGGACATAACCTCAGTGCAGGCTCAGAAGAAATTAGGAACATGACTTCACAGAAAATAGGAATAACATTCATTGCTTATAGAATGGGAGTGAAGGGCGATTTAAATGCAGATTCAAAACATCAGCAATGAAATCTTGGTGTATTTAGAGTTGGCCTATTTAGCTATTTAACTGACAGCTGGTGATTAATGCAGATATAAAACTTTGAAATGCCTTTCTCTTGGAATACAAAGTTGATAGTGGTTTATGTTTCAGTTTTTTGGTTGTTTTCTCAAATGAATTTCTAGAAGCTGAAGACCATGAATGAGAATACTGAAATACAGCAGTTTTCAAAGCTTTCAGAATAGTCATGATGAAAAGTTGTTTTAGACTTTAATTGAATTGATAGTTATAGTGAGGAACAATTGTTTTGATTTGTTATTCACCATATTTTGGACAACTGTTACTGAATGACAGATTTGAGTGCGTTTTTAAAAGCGAATTACCTTTTATCTCCATGCTGCTACATTTTATTTATTTTATTTTATTTTATTTTATTTTATTTTTCCAATTTTCTAATTGAACCACCGCGTCTCTTATTCAAATCATTATTTTAAATTATTGACACATAAAAAAATCAAGTATGATGCTTCAGCAATAAATTAGCATCACATTAGAGGGAAATAATCTGAACATATTCACTGATGATGCTGATGACTTACTAACATAACTTCAATCTGCACAACTATGGCTGTTGAAATAACCAGTCCAGGTTTTCCAGCAGTTTGCAGGCAAGTTCAACAACAAAGAAAGAAAGGTGACCAAACAGTCTAAGATGAGCATTGGTCTCCTTTCAGGATTCAGTCCAATGCTCATTTAGGCAAGAGGGCACTTCATTTGTACTTCCACAGGCATGGATCAGGGCCTTCCCTAGGAGATTTAAAGGAGAGAGAAGCCATCCTTTTCTTGGTCACTGAAAGAACTTCCAGTGGAGGACAATAAGGATAATGGCATTGTTTAAATGTGTGACAAGTCACAGGATAAACTGAAAGTAAGGCAAAAGGACTAGGCTGGAGACACACTGACTTGAGTGCATCCTTTTGAACCTTGCCCAAAAGTATCAGCACTGGGGCTTATCTCCCCACTGATAAACATGCAGAGCCAGGTTACTGACTGGCCTGCCTAAACATGCACACAACCTTTAGGGCAGGCTACCTGCACGGCTTTTAAAATACTGACCATTCTTTTCTAGAGAAATTCAGGGAACAAAAGAGAATTAAGGAGATGGGCAGACAGGCTCTGACCCCAGTGGAGCAGACACACCAGACACCAGTTGAGCCCAGCTAAGCTGGAATAAGAGGGGGAGATGGGCCAGGGTCTTTCAGTGTTGCAGGTACTAACAGGCACGAGCTCCTGCTGCTGCTGTGTACCAGCAATGAGGGCTTACTCACAACACTCTGCACAGGGTCAAGGCCTTTATCTGCTTGCTAAGACCCTTGAAAAGCATTTGCTGTGTATGGTAACACAATCCAAGATCATGTGCTCCCTCACATTACAGCCAAACTCTCAGGAAGATGATACGTTCAGAGCATTATATATGGGGACTTCCACTGAAAATGAGACCTCATGAAATATGCAGGTGTTTGCTGTGTGTTTTATTCTTTGTGCCATCTATTCCCTCTCCTATGGAACTGCTCTGCCTCTGTTTGTGGGGAAGTGAAATACAGAGATTTCTTAGTTTAGCACAGAGCCACTCCACCTTGGCAGGGTGTCACGAGTGGTAGCTGAGAGTTGTGCCAGACCACTCCCCTGATCTGCCAAGACCCTGATGCAGCTGCAGTCTTGGAAGGTCACCACTTTCACAGCCACTGTGAGATGGAAGTTTTAATCTGTTTGTTCCAGCTCAAATGTTAATGTTTTCTCCCCATGCTTTTCAATCATAAACAATTATCTATGAAAAAACAAATTAGGTATGAGATTTCTCTCACCCTTCTACAGTGTTTTGAAATACCTTCTGCATTGTCTTTTCGTTTTCTGCTCCATCTTCTGCTCTTCCAACTGCTGCTTGGCAACACAGATTGCTGTGCAAAATATGAACTCCTGAAGATTGCTCACTTCAATAAAATTTTAACCAGAGGCAAGCATGCAAAGTAATTGAAATGCAGTATTTCAACAGCATAATTGTGAGGTGGTTTTTTTTTTGTTTGTTTTTGTTTGTTTGTTTGTTTGTGTTTTTGTTTTGGTTTTTGTTTGTTTTTGGTTTTGGTTTTTTCGGGTTTTTTGTTGTTGTTGTTGTTTTGTNTTTTTTTTGTTTTTTTTTTTTTTTTTTTTTTTTTTTTTTTTTTTTTTTTTTTAATTGTGAGTGAAAGATTCTGCCTTATTAAGACAACACAGCTTCTGCCCAAGTGGACCAAGTCAGGCATGTGCAAGAACAAGCAAGATGAAAGCCTTGTTGGTCTGGGGACTGTTGTGACATCTCCATTGCAAAAGGACACAATTCATTGTTTGCCTTGCACAGTAGCTCCTAAATCCCATCCAGTACCCTGCATGGTGTAGCATGAACTAATTCCCACAGTTTAATACTAAGCATAGGGGGTGTAGAGGACTTTCGTTACTAGCTAAAAATCAAGATACAGTCCCCTGCAATACTCCTGGCAATTTAATTTGACCTGGGGAAACTTTTGTCACCCTTAGAGAACACAAAATCTGTTGGTTTCAAAGTGTCTTCACTACTCTTCCTGTGATACAAGTTTTTTTCCTTTGCATGACCAGTTTTTTGTTTCTCCTAAGAAATCAGTTTTTCATTCCATCAAATTAATTTCTTTCCAGAAAAAAAGCTGGTTTCCCACTTCTTTTCATTATATAATTTGCCTTTCAGATAGAGCTGGCATTAAAAAATAACTAGGCTTCATCTGGGATAAAATAGCTGAGAAGTTTTTTTCTTAGATTTTTACTTTTTTTCTCCACATATTCTCATATATTCAACTCATTCTTCATTTTGTTGGTTTTTGTTTTGTTTTTTTTTTTAACTGACTTTATTTTCCATATTCTCAAATTATTTTATGTCTTCTTTCTGATGTTTTTATTTTGTTGCCCTGAGCTCTACAATATAGTGTGTGCTAACTGGACCCCAAGTAGGTGAACTGTACTTTCTAGGTTGGAGTTATGAGAGGGTTTCTAGCAGAGTCTCTCTCCCTCTCTTGCCTCTTTCTCTCTTTTTATTAATCTTTGATAACCCTCTTTTTGATCTGCACACTACACCCTTCTAATTTATGGATGCTTTTAAACCTCAGGCATGGGATTACTTCATTTGATTCACGGAAGACCATGAGCAGTTCAAATTAACCTTTTGCTTCCTTGGGGGGAAAAAAAATTTACTTTGGGGATTTGGTTCACCTGTGGAGGAAGACGCTGTCTCTTCTTATTTACTGAGATTGCCTCAGCACCACGGAGATGACTCATGCATACCCTGAAGGGTTTAGGTGGCACCATAAATTCACTGCTGGACACCGTGGACCCTGTCCAGAACAAACCGAGGTCGAAAAAATCATTCCTGCTGACTCCAGTGCCAAACCAACATTACACTGAGTGCTCTCTGTCCCCACGGAAATTAATGGAAGATGGTGTTTGGTGTATCAAAGACCATCAAAAGGTGACACCTTATTGGTTTGCCTACAGAAAAACGACAGCATAAAGTGACGTCATCACACCAGTGAAAATTCTATGCTCTGACTTTTCCCTGTCTGTTTACCATCATTTTTTCAAAATGATGTCCAGAAAGAGATGAGATCCATGTCTAAAATACATGTTAAGGCCTGCTTTTCTGCCAGCCCACTAAGCAGGAACAAAATTTACTGCAGTAAAATGAGGAAGAGGATAACTCTCCAATGGAAAAAGGCACAGAGACCTCTGGAAAGGAAAGCTTACCCGGGATGGCAGGTAAAGGCACTCACTTCTAAGAGTGCAAGGGCTCCTTTGTTGGGATCTGCAGAAAAGAGCTAAGGAAAGCACTCACACAAATATCACTGAGGAGTTGAAAGAGTTTGCCCATGAGCAAAACCAATATGATGACTCCATTTCCTGATACATATATCAGAATTTATATCAGCCTGCAAGCTGTCAAGCACTGGATGTGGTTGCTGTGTTTGAGAAACAGCTAAATCAGAGGTTTTTCATTGCTGTCTTTGTCTGTCACGCCATAGTGCTGACAAAATAAAACAAGGCAAGGGGTGAAAGAAGAGAAAACACTGAATTTTGTTTCTGCTTTTCTAAGCATTTTACAACAAGAACACGGCAATTAGAAAATGAATCCAGAAACAGGGTTAATATTACTTTAACGCTATTTCTTTCTTCAAGAATTTCTCCTCTGTTCTCCTTAGCATTCAGAGACAAATCTGATTCTTTAAATCTGGTCCAGACCTCTGGCCGAATTGCTTGACTGCAAATTATTTTACATGGCTTGATTATATTGTTCAAAAACTATCCCTGTGCATACCATTTTACAAGCCTGCAAAAAAAGCCACAGACCTAGGAGGGCAACAGCACTTTGTACAGGTTTAACACAATGCCACATTGTGTGCACCCAGCAGGGCAGATCAGGGCTGTAGCAGAAGCTCTTTTTTTTGCGGGTTTTCCACTCAGACCATCCATTTTCTGCCTCCAAAAGCATAGGTTGCCACTACATTAAAAAAAAAAAAATCTGAAAGCATGAGAAATGTCAGGATGAATGTTGTCTTTTCATCTTCACAGAAGCTGCTACCTGGCATTAAATTTGAGAGCTATCCCCTGCATGGCTTATCCTACTTCATTGCTGTAGCCTACCTGCCTCTGTCTCTTAATGAGCCAGGACTCAATAAATCCTGACTCTGTCCATTGTTACTTGTTCACTTGTAGCCAATGACAATACGCAGGGAATACCTTCACCTGGGGTTTATTGTGCCAAGTCACAGTGCAGATCAGTAGTTCATCCAAGACTGTATAAAATATTCAGGTTATTTCATTTGAGCACTATTTTCTTGCTCTTGATCCCCCAGAATGTGGGTGTTTTGCAGCAGGAGGTGCTGGTCTGTTAAATTGCAGTAAGGAAGCCTCTGAGGCTTTGTGGAGGACAACTTAATGCCATTTATGAGAGCTGGCATTACAAGGAGAGATTAGCATAGAAGATCTTGTGTCCTTCTAGATGGTGAAGGAACCATGAGCAGTTAAACAGCCATGGGGCCTCTGCTTTGTGTGCAGCACACCATATCCATAAAAGAGATTCTACCCTTTGTCATTCAACTTCTTGGGTGACTTTCCTCCACAAAAACCACTCTATTCATCCTTTCCACAGTCAAAACCAAGGGTGCTCACATGACAACTCCTTGCTGCACTCCTGGCTAAAGGCAAGGCCATGGAGGAGAGGCAGTGGTGGAACAGAGCAGGACCTGCCACAGACTCCTCTGCTCGCCGAGTTGGGCGTGTTTATCCTGTGGCCAGGAGGTTTGTGCAGCACAGCACAGGCCTGAAGGTCACAGTGAGTGTGGCACAGCAGAGCCCAGCAACACTGCAATCCACAGACTGGAATTGCCTTGGCTCTTTCACGTTCAGAGCTGTCTGGGACACAGATCCAAGCCTCTTCCTCCCTTGCTTCCTTCTGCTTTGCCTTCTCTGCAGAAGACAAATGCTCTCATAAGCCAGTCTGCACAAGTTCTTCAGGAAATGACTCAAATTGCCAATTTCTGAAGAAACAGAAGCAACTAGTGACACCAAACGCCATACCTGGACCTGCACTAGCAGCAAAATGTGCAAGATTTATAGACATTACTGAGTCAATGCAGAAAACAGCTGAAGTCATCAGCCCAGGGTAAAGCAAACTTACTGTGCTGTGGCACTGGTAGAAGATTTTTCTTCAAGGTCATATGACCTCAGAGGTTCCAGAGTTTTTAGAAGAAGAAAATGTCTGTAACATACACATACAGTTGTAGTTTTATGCTGCTCTTCTTTATCTCCCTACCAGCCTAGTGAGAATAACTAGTGTGTGGAGACATGGTAATGGATTATACGCAGCCATAAACTGCCAAACACTTGACTGCAGTGAAAAGCATGAAATTTCAGCATTGTGTAGAATGGATGCAAGAAGGAAAAGGAAAAGGGAAAGAATGAGGTATCGGGATGGCTCATTCTCCTCTTCATCATTTGAGTGACTACAGAAGAAGACAATGTGTCCTATTTTGTCACCCTTGCTACCTGCATTAGCTCTTTAGGCTTAATATGCATCCCAGTCAGCAAAGCCAGTGTAGTTAAAGTGGAGCAGAGTTGAGATGGCCTCTATATTCACAGATACATTAAAGAAGATGTACAGGTGTTTACTTGTTCCTAACAAAGGTGGAACTCACCAGATGTCTGGTATAAAAGGTTTAGTTGTGGCTGACCTCCCTTACAAAATACTGCACAGGTATGGTTTATGGGTTAGCTGTGGTTCATCCTTGTGAGTCATGACTTCATTCATTTTTGATGAACAACTGCTGCCTTTTCAAAAATTATCTCAGGAAATGGAAGAGCACCTCCTCTCTTTACAATCAGAAAGCAGGCAGTAGTGACAGTCACATGTAGTCTTATTTTACAGTAAATAGACCAGAAAATAGGAAAGAATAACATGAATATTGCCATGTGAAAGCATAGAAAATTTCTCTTTTTCAGAATTGTGCAACGTTACTAGAGAAATCAAGACCAGAATCATATAAATTCTCAAAATCTCCAGTAATTCAATATCACCGCTTTCTTAGAACACTGTAACATTACATACAGGTGTTCCCAGCAGGAGAGACAAAGCAGTGAGACAAGTAAGCTGCTAGTGAGCAGAACTGCCTTTATCACCCACTTAAATGGCACTTAGCAATGAACAAGTCAAATTGCCTCTGTTTGACTTCACTGGCAGTGTGCTTCAGTGCAAACACAAGCACAAGCTGAACAAGAAATGGACTCTGTTGCAGTATTTACAGCTCTCAGCACAGGCTGCTTTGCATGAGCACTTATTAATTGCCTGCAAAATCAGGGGAATATGTTCTGTGTGTGTCAGCTCAGCATATATTGTACATAATTGCACATTTGAGCCACACGGTTGTTTATGTCACTTTGTAATCACACTAATAATTACCAAACAACCAAGTAATTCAATGAACAGTAAATGTAACATTTAATTACTTTATTAATTTCCACATAACGTGGAAGAAGGAAAATAACCAGCTCAATCTATAATTTCACTGTGCTCACAAACCCTATCTTTATGCAGATATATGAGAGAAATTATCAAAACACAACACAGGAGATGCACACACATAACTCAGCGTTTGCTTGATGTTTTTCATGTTGGCATCTCTCCTGCACGGAGCTTTGAAAATTTATCCTATAACGTCAGGCAACTTCAAGGCATCCCGAACTTCGAAAATTAAAAGAAAAAAAAAAATCTGTACTGAGATACAAATTCCACCTTCTGTCAGGAACTTACTGATTAAAAAACTCTTTATAGGTTAAGCCAACCATTACATTTTTATGTTGCTATATATTTCACAACATAAAAAATAAAATATTTTCTCCATAAAACCTTTCAAAACCGTAAATACTAGCACACTCCACAGCTCCAGACGAAGTTGCAATTTATTATTTATCTGTTTTTATATTCTGCTATGGTATCTTTTCCTTTTATAAGCCTGGCAGGTTTCCCACAGAAGTTTCTCCGTCAGCAGTTATTTTAAACTATAGCCCTTCATACTCCATGCTACTCTTATGCTGAACCAGTCCTCAAGAACTAAGTAATTTTTAGCAGCAGCGTGTCTTGGTTTGGGGAGACACAACAAACTCTCTGCAGTTAATGAGCATTAAGCTTTTTAAAATTCAGCTGCGTCGTTCTGAACCACACCCTAATTGATGCTGAGCGTGATTTTTTCACAAGCGTTTTTTCACTCACGCCGCATTTGGTAAATATGCACAAGGCAAAGCTCGAGTTTTCAGGGGCAAATTTTGCAAGACAGTTGCATCCACTCTCAGAGGAGGAGAGCATAAAATCCTGAACTCAAGGTTCTCCAGCTGCAGCCTGTCTCATCTAGAACATGAGCCAAAGAAGGGGCCATGACACCAGAAGTGCATTTGAAATCTCCATAACATGGAAACACAGCAGCAGTCCCTAATGTCCTTAAGGCTTTTTCTCCTAGGAAGTGCCCCTGGATGCACCTGAGCATGGACAGGACATGCAGATTTTCCTGGTGGGTGCTGGCTGCCCATTTCCAGCCAGTCACCACATCGTGTGTTTGACTGCCAGTGACAATGGCAAAAGGCCCAGGCCGGCTCTCACAGACAACAGGCTGTGATGGCCAGAGGAGTCAGCCAAACTCTCCTTTGTCCCAGCCTGCAAGGATCAGGAAAGAACTGACTATTTGTGCTTTCTGGAAACTGCACAGGGATGATCAAAATATAATCTTTTATTGACATTGCTGTTTAATAACAGGGTGAATGGGAAAGGGTTAGAACCTCTTAAACTACAGCCTAGACCTGCTGTGAGAATGACACACCCCAGATCAGAGCTGAGGCCCACCTGTGCCCACACCAGAAAAGTTACTGCAGATAAACCTAGAAGCTATGTCCTCTCAAAGCAAAATTTTTAGCTTATCTCTTCATTTATAAAAATAGTTTGTACTGGGTTTATATTTTTGCTAAACTTTCAGACATTCATTGACAATTGACCAGCTGGATACTTTAGCAATAGATGGAATAAGTAGTGAAATAGAATTAATATAAAAAAGGCTTTAGTGTAAAAATGCTTTGCTTTGTCCTTGATGCATAATACTCATATCTTTCAGCTCATCTACTTTATTTATGATACTTTCACCTTATCCTTCACATTTACTCTGACACACAGAAATTCTTAGTTCAGAGACTATAGTATAATGCAAAGGGTTATGAACATAAAAAATGCATTAGAGAAAAATGTAAATGCTCCGATTCTTCTTGATATTTAATACTCATATCTCTGAATTCATCCTGTGTATTTATTGGACCTCCATCTTATCCCTCACCATTGCTTTGACAGTAAAAACTTCTTGTTCTTCAAAAGGTATGACTTTGTGCTGAGTATTGAATAGCACTCATGCTGCAACTGCTTAACTTACCATGGGGCTTGGAGCTGGAGAAACTGCTTCTGAGAGAAGAATCTGAGGATTTTGTGCTGTTATCAACAGCCATTCAGCTGATTTTAGGTTTTAAGGGCTAATTTTCAAAGTTCTTTAATAACATCTGTAAAGATACTTTACTGCTGATCTAAAACCAAAGCTGAAACAAAGACCCTACTAATTTCCTGAAAGAGAGAACAAGAAGGGTCTCTAGAACTGAGACAGTTAGTAATAAGTACTGCTACTCCTATGAAAAAGAAAAAGTAATGAAAAGATGATAATTTGACTAAGATAGGGTGTTGAAATGTTGATAGAAATCTAACTTACATAATACAAAGACAAATGCAAAGGATTAAAATACCATATAATTTTGAAACCATTACAATATGCCTGAGTGATTCTTTATTAGGGAGCCTCAAAAAAGCATGTAATTTCATCTTCTACGAAAGCTGTAATCTCTCTGCTGGGTGTGTTAAAAATGGCATTTCAACCTCCCCTGTGAAAGTCTTTGATTTTGTGAGTTTCTGTCAGGCTGGTCTCATTACTTTAATGCATTTTGTGTATATTGTAATAACATAAATGTTTTAATGCATTTCTTCTCAAATCAATCTGGACAGTTACCTTTAAATCAATCTTGTGTAACATTAGGTAAAGAAGTTATAATTGGATCAAGGGGAGCTATTGGCAATGAAGAAGCATTTAAACTTTATTTTGTTCATTTCCCTGCAGAAGAACTTGCAGTAATAGACTTCTGAAAACTACTCCTAGTTATATTTTTTAGTTCTTGACTTTTAGAAAACACTTATGTGAGATAAATGAATTTGGAAATGAACATGAAGTGCAAGCTATAATGCATATCTCCCTCACAAATCACTTGCAAACCATTTTTATAAAATGCAATTAGCCATGTACAATGATGGCAAGAGACATACTTTTGAACAACTGGAAGCCATCATACTCAACCTGTCAAGAAATAGCCTCCAGAGATCATGGAGCTGCAGATGAGAAACCTCACTGCTCTTTAAAAAGTGAGGCTGATTTCCTAGAATTATTAGAATGTGGAATTTTGTTTGACAGGTGGCATCAGCACCCTTTGTACAAAATTTCTAACTCATGAAGGAATTGAATCTAGTCAGAAAGCTAAAGCTCTGTGAGGTCTTGCAAAGCCTCAAACCTGCAATTTTTTGTCATCAAAGTCTGGTCCTCTCCACTGAGGTAGCTAAAATATGTCACCGAGTACCAGAGCACAGTGTTGCAAGCATGAGTTGGATCTTGAAAACAACTTATCCAGGATATTGGCCATGTCATCAGCAAACCATGGAAGCAACTATCACCATTAAAAGGGTCTCTCCAATTTATATATAACCCTGCATATAAATGAGATGACAACCTGATAATATTTAACCTTCTATCTTGAGCATATAATTGAAGGAATAATAATAAATTACTGAATATAAGAAGGATATATTGAAGTGCCATTAAAACCACTCACACACCATTTTACTGCCATGTAAAAACTCTACTTCTATAAGCCTACCATCATTCTAATGAAGTAAACAGCTTATTCATTAGAGAAAAGCTTGAAGCTTTTAGAGTTCAGCTGGGCATAATTTACTGATAGTAGCAAAAAACCCAAAAATAGAAAAAGGTCAAATTTTCTACTTAAGCAGAACCATCAGGCAATCCCTTAGTGGTACATCAAACAATAGCACCACCATTGTCTCCAGAAACAGGAAGGTTTACAAGTTTGTTTATATTAGCTAACACACTTAAATTGGGTTGAAGATGTGTGAAAAGAGAGTTTTCTTTCAATGACACTTGGTCATTTCAGAAGCTCCTTATTCCAATGGCCACAACTTTCAGTGCTGTAATGAAGTATAATCCAAATTGAATACCCAAATCTGTATTTAGACCACTGAATGCTTGATGCTCACCCACACCAAGTTCCTTTTTGTGGTTTTCTGCCAATCATTTATGTAAACCCTTGAGTGCGCCCTGAAAGGTTCTTGGACAAATGCTGATCAATAATGATAAAAGGATTTTAAAAGAGAGAACTTAACACTAGCACTGTCTCAGAGCTGGCAGAGAAAGCCAACACACACCAAGGCCAGTGTTCAACCTGATCTAACCACAGTAATTAGACACTTCAGCTGTGAGCCTCACACCTGTGGCTTCCTGCTCAGTAAGGACAAGTTTAGCCTTTGGCTTAACCTCTGGCTAAAATCAATCTGAAACCTGTCATTTAATTCCATGATTCATATTTCCTATCCTTAGGGATATGCTGTATAATTTACAGGAAGCATCATATGCTGAATCTCTGTTGTTCTGACTTCAGGAGTTTTCTAATGTTGCCAAAGAAGTATTTCTTTGCATGGAGGCTGGAAAGAGGTTATCAAACAAGAGGCCTTTTGGATCCACTATTTAGCTCTGATGACTTGGCCATTTACACCATTTATGAGGACAAGGAAATGGGTTTTCCTTCACTTGAAAAGTGAAATTTTCCTTCACTGATTCATCCAAGTGAAAATTTGTACTATGGGCACAAATGGAATCCTGTCCAGTTCTGTTGGGCTAAATGTACCAATCTTAATTGGGGAAAACCATTAAGAGACACCTGTGGATTATTCATTAGAGAAAACTATCAGAAACCATAAATCAATATCAGTGAGACAAAATCAAGAAAACAATTTATTCTGCAGCATTTATTGTTGTAAAAATAAAAGAGATCAGGTTTGCAATGGTAAGCCTCAGACTCAGCTGAGGGGGGCAGTGTTCAAACTGCCAGGATGGTCTGGGAGATGCACAAGTACAGGCAGATGCACAGGGAATTAGGTACCTTTAATACACAACTTAAGCAACTTGAGCTGGTCAGCAGAAAATTATTTTAAAGACTAGGTAAAAAAAAAAAAATGGCGGGGAAAGAAGAAGGGGGCTAAAGTACACAGCCTCCTTCTTATCTCTTTACTAAAGACAAGAGTGCCAGGTAAAAACTGTAGAAATTGTCTGGTCAGCTGCGGTGCAGGAAGCAGCTCTGTGTGTGGTGCTCAGGCCTGGGCAGGAGTGATTGACTCATCCACATCTACTGGAGTCAGCACCTGAGCTGTTGGGGGCCTTTCTGAAGCACCTTTTCCAAATTGCCACATATTTATGCATCTGGCCACTTTTGGACTCTGAACAGCCTAACGTTTTGAAAATGGAAGCCAGCTCCTAAAACATTAAACATCCTCGAGTGAGCAAAGTTTTACTTTCTTGTTCCTGAACACAATGCACTGAGGGATTTGCCTTTGTAGTGTGGCCAATACATCCATAGGTTCTCTGCCCAAAATCAAGCTAAAATGACTGCTATGACAGAGTCAAGATGCTCTTTCTTCTTGTTGTATCTTATTCTTAGCCAAGATTATGACTCCTTTATATATGTGCTTTTATTTGTACAGCTGCTGGCATAGCAGGGAATCTGTAGACACTGCTGGTTTGTTGGTACATTTTCATGTACATAGTACCAATTTCATGTTCATGTACCAATCCACAGGGGAGAAGATAATGGTTTTGGAGTTACATCACTTCTCTCTTCCATTTCTAATATGAATTGAAGAGAATTCATTGGAGAGAAAATGGGCTCAGAGCAATAAGTTATGGATCAGCAGAGCCAAGGGCCTAAAAGCAGCAGATCAAACTGGGGAGAGTAGCCCATATAGAAGTTTTTATTTTCTTTTCTAAGCTAGAGCATTTCCTGGATCTCCCTGGGTGGCAGAGATGCTGGAGGTGAAGAGGAAGAGAAGAAAGACCTTAGCAGATCCCTTAAACTCTCCATGAAACTGTGGCTTTAATTTTGCTGAGTGTTTGAAAGGCAAAAATGTGATTGAACATGGAAGGAGGAAACATTGCAGATTCCCTGGATGCACTTGCACAAGAAAGTGGATACATGCATAGGTGAGATAATTTATTTTTAATGTTTACATCAATTAATAAGAAGAACACCCTGGGTTCTACCAGCTTGCTAGGCAAAACATTTTTCCTTTGCATGGATTAAACTGTAGCTTTATACACCTAGGGAATTTTTTTTCATTCTGCCATATTTCACAAATAGTTTAAAAGTAAGCACACACTATCCATGCAGAATAAAGATGGTAATTACAAGAAATTTAGAGTCCTAATTGACCTTTAAAAACTGCATGCTTAACAGGCATATTTATGACTGCAGATACATCAAAAATTCTACACTTTGCAGGTATTTATGAAAACTGTGATCACACTGAAATCTTTTCTTTCTTTCTGCTCTAAATTGGGACAATGCTTAAGTATGTGTGTGAGCATTGCACAGATATGAAAACTTTGCCTGGTTTCTTTTCAAGTGCCAATATAAAACATAAGCATACTAAAATATAAGCAACTAAGACTATCAGTGTGTAAGGCAGCTGTTGGTGCTAGTCAAAAGAGAAAGGTGGGAGCTTGGACAGATTTTTCTGGTTTTCTTAGCCAGCAAATCTTCCTGTGGGGAAAGTGGGGGGGAAAAAACCCATGTCAGTTCCCTGAGCATAAGCTCACTCAGTACATGCTATTCCTTTTCCATATGAACAAATCACTAACACTGACTCCTGGGACAAAGTCGTGGGGCCTTGGCAAGGTCCAATCCCTGGCAAACTGCAACATTCAAACAGAACTTTGGAGCACAGAACTGCAGGGAACAGTCACCCCTGTGAGTGTGTATTTTCAGTCCTCTTGGGAATACAGAAGACTCTTTCTTCATACTTTAAAATGCTGACATTGGCATAAATCCAAGATGAAAATTGCAGCACAAAAGGGAGATGTTTCATAAAGCTATAAGTGATTGAAAACAGGGAATTACAATGCTAACTACTTTCCAATGTTAATTATAGAAGCTGCTACCAGGCATATTCTATATATACCCACCCTCTTTTCTAGAAGTAACAAGAGCACTTTCTGTGATCCTGTTATCATACTGAAACAGGAATTCTCATAATTTTTCATTGTTAACTGCATTTTGATACAGAAATTTGTCTCACATAGGGAGCACTTACAATTCTACAGACTAGAAGAAGCTTTTTCTCTTCATGACTGCATAACATATCTGAAGTAATGCAAATACAGCAGTGTTTTATTTCTTTGACCACCTCTTAATAGCCAAAACTGGAACTAGTTCTCTTTCTTGCATCACTTACCTACAACAGACCAAAGTTTGGGAAGCTGCACACATTTAAAGGAATATTTTTCTGACTTTGGGGGCATTTCTTGAGCCCAGTTTCGTATTTTGATATGAAGAGGAAGCTGTGTTCTACATAAGCACAAGGACCCAGCAGCAGAACAAGAACACCCGCATACAGAGGTGGCAGCTGTGTTGGTGTCAGACCACAGGCAGGGCTCTGAATTAACTATCTAGAGTGAGTTTTCCTCTTTTTCTTTGCAGCCTTGGGCAGTTGGTTCAAGCAGAAGTTGTAAATTCACTCAGAATGCACTGCCATGATCACATCCAGGTGTGCTGTGGTAACAAGGGTGTGAGGGCAGCCTGTGGTCTTCACAATATAACTTTTTTTCATCATTCTAGGAGCCCAAATGGCCAGTTCATGCCATGAATTTCACAAATCAGGATAATAATATTTCGTATGCTGTTTGTATTTCAAAGTATTTTGAGTATAAACATGGAAGAGTAATTCAGGAAAATGAAATTTTGATGGTATACTGGTAAGTCCAATTTAAAAAATATGAAAAAGAAATATTAAGCTTACAGCAGGACTTCATTCTCTAGTCTTTGGCAAGACAGTCTGAGGTATGTTATTTAACAGCTATCTTATTTAGACTCTTAATGAAAACTCTATAGTCTGCATGTTGAGTATACTCTCAATTTTCCATCTTCCTTCATACAATCCATTCAGTGTGATATATGTTGGCTGTAAATATCTTAATATCTTGCTACCAATGGAAAAACTTACATAAGGGAGATTGATATAAAAACTGATAACCATTTCAGCCTGAAGACATATTCCCTCCCCCTATCATAAAAATCTTATCTTTCCTTAAAACAGTAAGTGTGGCGTCTCCCATTGAGTTGGAGAACCCTGTTTGAAAAAGTCATAATTAAATACATGAACCCTTCTCACATTGCACTCTAAAAATGTCAAGAGATATTTCTGATCAGCCCATAATTGGTCTTTCACATATTTCCTATGTCAAACATTTATAACTAGCATAAAGCTCTTTTGTAGACTATTTTTTGCCAGAATTAGTATCCCACTTTTGAAGCAGTATAGCATAAAAACAAGATCTGGTTTTTACTGTATATTCTAATCTTACATAGCACAGAGGGGGGAAAAATCAGTTTAAATTACTGTGATTTAATGAAAAGATATTGACACATACACAAAAAGTAAAAGTCAGCATGAATTATGTTCTTAAGCCTCTTTATAGCTTTTTAAAGTTTTATTCTCGACATGTAACTGTTTTACTGGGGAAATGTTAATAGCAACATGCTCTGAGAAACCTGCAGCTCTGAGATGTTGGACACAATCTCCCTGATTGGTATCAAAAATCTGACTAGAGATCAAAGCATGTGCATACACATTAAGTTTAAATATCAGTTAAAAACAAGGTTAATTGCTGTATCAGGCTTCTCATGAGGTGGGACGTTAACCAAAATTGAACTAATTTAGTTTCATGAAGGGTTCACCTTTTAAGAGATTTATTAGAATGTTGTTCTCAGGTTACATATGAGAAATGTTTTCTGGTTAGACTTCCATAGCAGGTGATGATTTCTCAGACAGCTCCAAAATTCACTGCTTTGAACAAAGCAATGACTTTTTTTCTTTACAGATGTGATTAAGTGTGACCTAAAATTGTTAGAACCCCCAAAATGTGGCATTTTTGAAATGCCAGGGAAGGAATACACAGGCTGTATCATGGAGAACTTTAATTTTGTTTCCTTCTCCCCTTTCTAACTACTATGCTTTTACATAAAGAATTTTATGCTTTCCATTTCTAAAGGGAGATAGTAGGGATGTACCTGATTGTATTTTCCAAGGAATATTACTTTTTGAGCATTTCCATATACTCATAAAACTGAGAAGATGATAGAGTTAAAGTTACTGTATACTACCAGAATAATCCCCAAAATCTATTTTAAATCAATGTCTGTTCTGATTTCTCCCTAATCAGATTTTTTTTCTTTAACTTTAGGCTGTAGATCTATGAAGAAAAACATTAGCAATTGCTCCCTGGGGTTAATACAGTTCTTCAAAGAAGGAGCATTTAATTCCCATAAGTAGAGGGATGATTTAAAGAAATCCTGTAAATGATGAGCTGAAAAGAAAGAAGCATTTAACAGTGCAGAAATAACAGGTTTCATTGTTCTGGCAGCAAGAAATTGTGCTGTGCAGTCTGGAGCTCCATCTCCTGGTGCTTGTCAAAGAACTAAAAGAATTTTCAAGTGTCCCCCAGTGTAAACACAGGCACCTCAGTGCACCTAAGCCATATTGCAGGGGCAGTTGCAAGGCCTCTCAGCCCACAGCAAATCCAGATTTAGGTTTGTAACCCCTGCAGACAGGGAAATGCAGATTTGAAAATGCTTTTCCAGGTCACTCGAGACTCACTGGAGCAGTTCACCAGCTCCTTAAGGAAAATTCTCCTGCATTCAGTGAAAATCAGGGAGTTTGTGCACATGACCTCACAAGTTTTGGGGAGGTGGAGATTGCAACTGTGCCAAGCACTGTGCAAAACAATAAAAAATAGGCACTCTAATGTATTTCTTTAGTTCTTTATTTGTGAGATGCTGAAGGAGCTGTCATTTGAGGGTCAGAGTTTTGTCTAGTAAATAACTATCTAAATTTCTCTATTAAGCTTTTTATTGAACATCCTTTTATATATATATATATATATATATATATATATATGTATCAGTATGTAATTCTACATACCAATTTTACCAGAGTGGTCAAAACATGATTGCTACTTTTAAAAATTCCATGTGGAATGGGGAAATACCATACAGGTGAGCAAAATATACAATAAACAAGTGAATGTAATACAGGAGGGAACAGATGGGTCAAGGTTAGGATGTCAGTTGGAACAATGTCACAATGGGAGGTTAAGTTAATTAATTTTTCCTATGCATCACCCACAGAAGCATCCTTAATAGGAAAAACACTTCTAACAATTCATTTCGGGAATATTTCTGAATAAGAAAATTGACATTATTATGAGTATGGCTTTTTTTATTAGAACCTTTCTCTGTCATCTGGCTGGTAAATGCACCCATTCTTGTTGTAGCTGTATTAATTTTTCTTCATGAATAGGTTCAGAAGTGAATATCTCATCATTTCTTAAGAAGGATCATTATGTAAGTCACTTAGGATGTTTTTGCTTCTATTTAAGATTTACAAGTAAATAGGCTATTTTATTCAGCCAACCAAAAATACTGTAACTAAAATATATTGCTGCTGCTCTATGGTAGCTGGAGCATTAATTTACTATAATGGCTTCATTTTAGATACAGGCTTTTTATCAGCAAGCCCAGTCAATCCAATAGTAAAGTTCACAAATTTTTGTTTTATTTCTTCACCATTTGCTGGCTTACAGGACCACATGGAAAGCTAAATCTGTTTAAGAGAAGACTCTTATGAGAGAAACAGAACATACAATGGGGGATGAAGGTTTCTTGGGGAATGACTGGTAGCTGTGAGCTGCATTTAGGTCAAGTACCTGTCACTGATGCACTGCTGACCAAGTGCACATTGCCCTCCCCATTTCATTTGCTATGACAAATTATTGAATACAAGTCCTGCTTTGTTATTCCAGTGCAAAAAGGTATTAACGTTCCTAATTTGAGCTAGTTTACTCCCGATTTATCCCACTGTAAGAATAGACATTACCCTGTAATTTGGTATAACTGCACCCAGCTACTCAGTAAAGTAAGGTGTGCCCATTTCTCTTTCATAAGCTACTCTTAAATTTCATTGACTTAATAACACATGTGTTAAACTTTAGAGAGGGGAATACAGGTGACCTTGCCCCTGATAAGTAACAGCTGTGTTAATTACCAATACAGCCTGGCCCCTGATGAGTCACAGCTGTAGCCAATAAGGATAAATGTGAGAAAAGGGAGGGGGTGAGCAGGCAAGGGGGAATCATGAAAGAAGAAGAACCTTGAGAAAGAGGGAATGAAAGGATTATGAAGAAGAATTATCTTGGTGAGGAGAATCCCTGCAGTGAGGTCAGTCTGGGTGTGCAGTCAGAGCTGTTGTTGGAACCTGCAGTCACAGTCTGGCTGGGTAAAAGCTGCACTCAGAGCCTGCAAACTGATCCCTGCAGTCAGAGTTCAGCAGGGAATACCCAGCAGTCAGAGGCTGCAAGGGAAACCTCCAGCAGGAGCTGCTGCAGGCAGGGTCAGTGAATGGTTGGGGTCAGGATGGCTGAGCTGTAAAGAGGAATAAACCAGGGCCCTTTTCATGCAGTGATAAACAACAAATCTGTGTCTTGGCTCATTTCTACTCTCTAACAAGAGGGCTGCTGCAACATTAAGCATAAAGAGGAAAGAATGAATATGAAGGGTATTATGTAGGGAAAATAATGAAGCCATGAGCAAATATTATTGAAGAGATTTAAAAATATTTCTTTAGAGTGGGGGTAGCATGCATTTGTATCTACTCTGAAGTTTAATCACATGTAGTCTTGATCCTAAAAAGACAGCTAAAAATTGATTTGGGACTATGAACTGCCTTTCTTGTGCATCATTATACAGCAAATTCCAGTAATATATGTCCATCCTCCCACGGGGAGCAGAAAATACTAGAAATCATTGGCATTACGTATGTGGCAATTCTCTTAGAAACTATCATTGCTACTCAAATTATTGCAGATTCTTATAACAAAGCACATGCCTGATCAATAGCAAGCTTTTATTAGTTCCCTTACCAACCTTTCAACACATTAGACATGACTGATATTGTAACTTAAAGCTTGTCAGGAACAATGCAGAAAACATTCAAAGCATGGGTTTGAGTGGGAAAGTCCATGTAGCTGTGCTTTCCTGTTCTCTTCTTGCAGCAGTCTGACAATACTTTAATGAGCTCTGGCCTTAAGCTCAGACTCTGACAACACCTCAAAACATAATAATTGTTGAGGATGAGCTTGCAGTTCCACCCTAATATTTCTGCAAGCATTTGTCTCTGTGACTTTGCATGGCTCACATTCAGCCCAAGTACTCACAACTGCAGGTGACAGAGCAGAATGGTTGAGCTCTGTCAGGTTAGTTACACAGCCTGCAATGATTTTCATGTGATGGTATAATTACAATTTATGATTATTTTTATAAATTTATTACTGCACAGCCTGTATTATTTTGCCTGTTGGTGCAGCATTGAGAAAAATGGAAGACCTTTCAGATTTCCTACAGGAATGCAGTGAGCTGGAGCTGAGGGTAATTAGGCCTGTATCCTAAAAATGAAGGCAGAGGGCTCATTTTTATTGTGTACCTGCTTCCCAGCAAGGGTATGCTGATTCTTAGAGTGGTAGCATGTGCTTACAGATCCACAGAGATCATCACAATCTCCACCTTTTAAAATAACCTTGTGTTTCAAAATACTAGAGCCAAAGCCCTTGTAGGTGTTTATGATTCCGGAACCTTTTTGCAATGCAAATACAACCCCAAACTGAGCAGTCCTGAATGATATGACAATTCTGCTAAACTTTCTCTGGGACAGATGAAAAGCTTTTCATTATGCAGGAACTCCTAAGCGCAATGCTTATCCTCTTAATGTTCTCTTCCATTACCAATGAATATTTCCAGCTTCACATCACGAGCGATTTCAATAGCATGTTCTCATTTTCTGTCACCTAATTGACGAAAATATTGACTGATATCTAATGCCAGGTCAACCTTTCCACTAATAAATCCTCTGCAGCCTCGTTATTCCCAGTGTTTACAACTTATCACTAGCTTCCCATTAGCCAGAATCCTACCTTCCTTACCATCCTTGTGACGTTCTTCAGCTTGAGCTGCACAATCTCATGAGATGGATCAGTTTCATTAGTAGGGTATAGAGAAATTAGGCCTGTCATTTCCCCTGAACACAGACCATTTCTTCTGCCCAAAGAAAGGCAGTGGCATGTTTTGCCACTAGTGCCCTTGGTGAATCAATGGTGTGCTCTATTAATTATATTTCAGTGATTTAAATTAGTCATTCATTGAAACTGCTTTAAACTATACGGTATTGAGTAAGACTCAATTCATATATCAGTATATTCACTGATGCTAAAAAAACCTCTAACCTTTCCTTCTTTTAGGTTCAAACTTCCAAAGTCTGACTTGGGGAGAATCTAGAATTTCCTGAATTTCCTGCAATTCACCAGCAGACTTAACAAAACAAGTTTGTGTTGTGGGTTTTCTTCTTGTTCCTGTTAAATTGGCCTTTTGAAGAGTAAGGGCTTGTGAGCTTTGCATGTTAAAGGCTAAACTCTTGTTATAGTGAAACTGATTTTTTCAAGGCTTGAGGGAGTTTGAAGGTAAATTGAAAAGGAGTGCCATGGAGTCCTTGTGCAAGTCATTCACCTTGTAGAGCTCTAGGCTGAGAGAGCTCAAATGCCACTCTACTTAACAAGCTCAAAACCAACTCATTTAAATAACAAGCACAAACTCCACTTGGGATCCACACTGAGGCATTTGTGCACTGTGCAGCCTGAACTCCCAAACAACATTATTTGAAGAAAAAAAGGGAGTAATTCCTTTTTTATAGTGGTAATTCAGGGATCAAGTCTCAAAAGCATTTGAACATTTCAAGGACTATTGCTATACTAAATTGTTCTTAACTACAAGTATTAAACTTTGAAAGGAACAGAATACTGTTTTCAAATTCAAATTATTAGCTTCATGTCTCACAAGGATAATATATCTATGCATATCCTTGTCACTTTAGCAGAAAGTACAATATTTGTGCTTTAAAGCTGGAAAGTTAATTCTTGCTAACAAGTGATGGAGAAGATGTCTTGATGGCTCAGAAGCTGTACACAAGAACAAAACCTAAAACTCCTACACCTAATGCTGCTCTAGTAAAAATACTTTGCAGCGTTAATACTCAAATTTCATGGACAAAAAATGCAACATGAATCATTAAATAAAAAGATATCACATCTGGCCAGTGGAATCCTTTGGTTCAAATCTTTGTGAACTGGAATGCCCCACCAAGTGTTGCTATATATTTGTTCTATCATTATAACTTTCTTAGATCTTTTAAAATGCCATACTTAAACTTCAGTGGAAGTATTTGCAGCTGGTTTGACAGATCTTCTTATTTAAAAAGTTTATCATTACTAAAAACCAATGCATTTTCAACAGTGTGAAAGAATATTTCCCAATGTTTACAGAATTTTGCACTTCAAACAAAAATATTTATACATAAGACCATTTAACTTCCTGTTAGAAATTCAGGTATTTCACCTGATCACATCAATTTTGAAGATTTTTAGTTCACAAAAAAAAGGACAAGATGGTAATTTTTCTTCTTTAAAATGAAGAAAAATATGTACATTAGAATGTATCCTATGTTCTCTACAACAAAAAATTTTACAGAAGTCACTCTTAAGTCAACCGAGTTCATAATTTTGTTGGTTTTAGCAGAATTTTTATTGATTTTAAAATCAATAAAGTGATTTTAAAATCTGAGTTTAGGTCTGAATGGTATTCTTACTCAAAACCTAGATCATATTCAAGAAAAAAAAAACCTGAGATCTCCAGAGATACCTTAATTCCTATGATGACTTTTAAAGTAGTTATGTTCCATTGAAATTCCACTAAGTTAGAACTAGGCACCTCCTTTTTAGCTGTCTTACAATGATGAATGGTTCAAGAAATATATGCAGATGTAATGCAAGTATATGACTTCAGGCAGAAGCAATAGGTAAGAGCTGAAACTTCTGTTTTCAAACTCAGCTTCAGCACAGCGTAATTTTCCCTTATTAGTTTTTCAATAAGTTTTTCAACTAGTTTTGAGACATGACTTACAATTCATATTCAGTTAAAGCTCCCATTCTGGCAATGGGAACTTTGCCCACTTCCAGGAGTACAAGCTGCAGCACTTGGCCCTAAGAATTTAGTATAGGCTGTAATGACTCATTATTGAATGTTTAGTTTAATAACAACTGCTTATTAAGTGTATTAATCTCAGCTGATGAAAGCAAAATTATTTAGTGAAAAGCTGGTTTTCTTTACATTAGTGTGCAATTATTTAACTGAAAGTTTCAAAGAGACACATCTAATTACAGTGCTGCTTTAAAAGTATTTAAGCATCTCTTATTAAAATATCATTTGAAATATGCTTATGGACCTCCTGAAGTGTTGTTAAAAAGCAAAATTCTGGTTTCAGATTATTACTTGCAATTGGTTTCCTTTCAATACTTACCAATTTCTTACAAAATCTGCTTAATGTGCAGGATTGGACTGTTTTCTGTAAAACAGAAGAAGATTCAAGAATTTCTGCATGTGCAGAATGTATATGTCTACGCTGAGATTACTGACTGAAAATCAAAATTAATGATGCACATTTACAAACTAAGAATCCCTTTGCTGAATTGGCGTTTATGGGAAAAGCATCTATTAATACTAAAAGAAATCTGCCACTCAGTTCTCTGTAATTAAATAGAGACATTTATCTACAGAAAAACTAATTCTGCTTGCCATTTAGAAAAACCAAATATTTGTCCTCAAACTACACATACTTGCCTATAAGGAAATATCAAAATTATCTTGAGGATTTACTTGTGTTTTAGTCACTTGGGTTTTTTCTTGTAGGGATACTTGTTCCTCCATCACGTGTTTCCAGCAGTGACAGGGTGACAGATAAGCAGCGCTCAGGAATCCCTGCCAAGCTCTGTACACCTGACAAGTGTGTAAAGAACACAGAAGGTATCTTTGGTGAGTAATGTAGCACATCAAAAGTCTACTGAAATTCTGGTTGATCAAAGATATGTAAGATACTTGGATAAAAGGAGGCAGAGTCCTGAACAGGCATATGGTTGAGAAGAGCCAGGCACTTTTCCAGTAACTTTATCCTGCAAAGGAAGGGTGATGTGATAGAGGTGCTCATCTGCTGAACCTGAGCAGGGACAGTAGGAGTCTGACAGTTCCCAGCCTCTGAAAAATTCTCTACCCTATGGCTTAGACATATAATCACTGTCCTTGTTGAACAGTTGAAGTACAGTGAGAAGCTCTGTGCTCCTGCCACAGCTGTGACTTGTGCAAGGCTTCTCCTGTGCTGGAGCTGATGTAGTGGGAGGGGATCCTGAGTTTAGCACCTTTCATACCTTCAGGAAGAGGAATTTTCTTTCTCTGATACCCTTTCCTGCTGACCTGCTCTCCAATTCCTCCACACCCAAATGGGTCTTTCCTTTCCTTTCCTTTCCTTTCCTTTCCTTTCCTTTCCTTCCCATTCTTTCTGACTCACACAGTAATCTTGTTACTTTTTTTTTTCTTCACCTTCTGCTCCTTATTCCTCCTGGGGAGATCTCTGTCTTCCTTGTTCAGGGCTCGGGTTGTGTACCTGTGTGTCTCCAAGGTCAGGACATATCCAAGGAAGCTGCAGCCAAGGAAGGAGTGCAGCAAAGCTGCAGGGTGGCTGCAGTGCTTTCAGTTGGAGTTAATTAGCCATAAACCTCCCTGGACTGCTCAGCCCGGGGACAAGCTATTGGCTTGTTCTTTAAGATCTCTTGTCATGCTGTCAGCTTTGTGTAAGTAATGACTAAACTGCAGAAGCTCTGAGATTGTTGTCTCTTTCACAAACTGTCTCCTTGATCTCTCCACTTTGCTCAGTTCTCCATTTTTGCATCCATTTGTTTTTCCCTACTGTAGCAGGATTTCATTTTGTCCTGTGTTTGTATTGCTCCACCAGCATTAGGGCACCAGGCTCTGACAATTATCAGAGTTTTTTAGTGGGGCTGTGGGTTGCTCCTTCTAAAGAGAAAAGCAATGATGTGTTACAGCACTCATCTTTTACTTTACCAGGATCATTGTCTCCGGAGCAAGCCCCCTCCCCACCCCTCTCCCACCTCAAGTGACAGGTACAATGCTCAGCTACACACATATGACATTTTAGACTTAGTTTCCCCAAGTAGAATAGTCACAATACAAACACACAAAGGATTAAATATCACATGTAGAAATTTCAGGGTCAATTTTTCCAGTCAAATAATAGCAGAGCAGAAATACAGATCCTTTTCTGTGCAGGAGGCTCTAAAATTCATTGTGGTCCAAAGGCTTTGGCAGCTCTACCACAGACATTCTGGATTCTAAGACTTTATTGTATCAATTTAAAAGTAAACTTCCTTAGCTTGTGATCTAATTGTAGATTTTTAGGATTTCCAAGCCTGTAGCTGTATCACTAGGCCTGGAGAAGGCTTCTTTGAATAAAAAAAAAAAATAAAAAAATAAAAAAAAAAAAAAAAAAAAAAAAAAAAAAAATTTTAAAA